>CAUYQV010133336.1:0-20142 GCA_963574575.1 Galagoides demidoff | reverse complement strand
TTAGCTGAATTGAAATGTACCAGGCCCAAAAGTATCTAGGGCTAAAACTGACCAAGCAAGAAACACATTCTGGTGCAATGAGTAATGTTCCTGGAGCTCCTTTCCACTCCAGGGTTTGTGAATCACAGCTGTCTTGCATCCCTAATGAGAAAGCTGTTGTATCCACCCCCTCATTGTTGGTGGCTAGTTTTTTTATGAATGCTGTTCACAGGCTTTTCATAATCACATTCCAAACCGCCCCTACCTCACCTTTGTTCTTCCTTAAAATAATTTGATAATTTGCTAGCGGGACACTCGGAGTTCACTGAAAGCTATTACACTGACAGTTTATTACCGAGAAAAAAAATCAAAATAAACTAAAGGCAGAGACACATCAAGTCGAGTCTAGAAGAGTTCCAGACGTGAAGCTTTTGTTGTCCTCTTTTGTAGCTCTAAAACATGACCCCCTCCTGGGACTGATGTGGGAAAATATACAAGGAATCTTGCCAACCAAGGAAACGTCCCTAAATTCGGCATCCAGAATTTTTATTGGGGCTTCATTATGTAGATGTGATTGACTAATTGATTGCCCACATGGTTAACTGATAACACCTGATCTAGAGATGCCACCTTAAACCACATAGCTTTTCTGCCTGGTGTGACCAGCCCCTGCCCAAAGCAGACTCCTGTCTGGAATGCTATGAATCACGTCCCAGAAGCTAAGAGCAAAGGTCAGACCTCTCTTTGGGAAAATCCATATTCTTTACTACATGGAGAGAGGGACTGCAGAGCAGCTCAAGAGAGAGAGTTCAGATGGCGCTCAGCACTACGTAGGAACATAGTCACTATCCAGGACCTTGAAACCTGTATGATTTAATTCTTCTTGGCTAAGATTATGTTTTCTTGAATACTAAATTTTAAATTCTAAAAAAAACAAAGCATATTCATGACATTGTTTCAGAAATAACACTATAACCCTTAATAGTGATGCGGGACAAGGTGGCACCATGACCTGCCACCTTAGCCCTGGACCTATTGACGTTGCAGCAGATGGAGGAGCCAGCTTGACACTGGCAGACATGTGGGTGGGGTGGGGGGAGACACTGGTGCTGTGCTATCTCCTCCACATGGATGGCCTTCCTGTCTGCTCCAGTGTACTCCTGACTGGTCAATTTCATGTCAGTTTCCAAGGCCTGAAAGCTCATTGGACAACTGGCTGTAACTGACAAGGACCCAGCCCTAAAGTTACCAAAACAACCCCCCTGCCACTATATATAAACCCCTGAGCAGAGAGCCCAAGAACAGACCTCAAAGAGGGAGCAGGAGAGCTGGTTCCCCTCCTGGGTTCCCTCTGCAAAGAGGTTTGGTTCTTTGTAGTTGTTGTAATTTTTGTTTCTTTGAATAAATCCTGCCTTACTGCTGATCCTGTGGTCTGTTGATTCATTCTTCAAATCCCGAGACCAAGAACCTGAAATCCGGTATCAACAGAACTGGCAGTGGTGGCTGTGGCAGGGTAGGGAGCTCCCTAAGACCACCCCCTGATTTAGTAATTCACTAGGAGGACTCACAGGATTTGGTAGATAGTCGTATTGATGGCTAGGTTTGTATCAGTGAAAGCATACAGAGCAAGGTCAACCAAGGGAAAAGGCACGTGGGGAACCCAGTACAAGCTTACAAGTGTCCTATCCCAGGAAAAGTCATTAGCAACTTGACACCCAAGGTCTTTACCGAGGCTGGTCACATAGGGATTAAGCTAAATTTGGCATACGTTTGCTTCTGTACCTTGAGCCTCTATAACAAGCTAAAACCTAACTCAATAGTTGTATGTAAACAAACTAAAAGCCCAACTTCAGAGTATGTTCTTGCAACACATTGCTGAGTTTGAGCCACTCATAGCTCCCCAGCTTCAGTCAATTACACAGGCTGCCACCTCATCACAACATATCTTATCCCACAATGACCCACCAAGGCAGACGCCTAGCTATAGGCAGTTTGGTGATTACTTTGCTTCTAGGTCTGGCCTATAAAACCTCACTGGAAATACTACCATCTTTAGTGGCTCAGGGCGCTGCCTGATTCATGAATCCTTCTTTGCTAAAATAAACTCTGTTACATTTAAGTTGACTGAAGTCTTTCTTTAACATAAGTAATTTCTGCCTGGCACAGGCCAACATTTCAGGCTTCCAAAAGGAAAGCACATGTTGAGTATAAACAAATTGAGCAGTTCAGCCGCAGTGAGTTCCTCTTATGGGTGAAATCCCCCTGAAGTCTAAGTTCCCAGACACCAACCAAGAGCTATCTTGTATGCAGGCCTTTAAGAGGACGGCACTTTGGTCCTTTCTGCACAAGTGCAAGGGAGGAAGGAAATACAAGAACGTCACCTTCAGAGTCAAGCACAAGGTCAGCGCTCAGCAACTTCTGCAATGTGTACGTGCCCATAGCTTGAGATCTGAGAATCACAGGAATTTTTACATCTTTATACAATGTATAGATCTGGTGTTAGTCTAAAAAGATGTTCAAGTGAAACTCCATTTGTCTCCATTTGGATGTCTCTAAAACAATAGATGCCACCATCCCCTACATTCCAGAGTGAGCTACTGCCAAGGAGGTGGTCCAAACCAATGGGTAAACCTTTAGCTCTCCCCAACCTCTTTAGCACAAAATGTTTGATGTTGAACAGAATAACTTACCTCGCATGGAGAGGGACACTCGTCCCTGCAGCACACTCCTATGAGCAAGTTATGTCTAATTCCTGTGCGACAGTGGATATTTCAACTTTCGTTTTCTATTGGAATGCAATAAGACATTACTCAACTGTGGATCATTTCAACTTTTAAAGTGTAAATGCTTTGACAGCCTTGCTCTTTATTCTTAGCACAAGATGCACCATTGGTGGTGAAGGAACATTGTTTTGAGAACTACTGCTGTAGGAAGGCTTTGAGAGATTTTAAAGTTGAAGCAATTGGAAGCATGCATCAGAAGCTACATCTGGCAGGTGAGAGGGGGGAGGTAGGGAGCCTGGTTGTAGGATTCCCAGTGGAAGTTGTGAGATAGTGGAGGTAAGCTTGCATCGAGGGGATGGTGTGGGAGT
Source organism: Galagoides demidoff (assembly GCA_963574575.1). Taxonomy (NCBI): domain Eukaryota; kingdom Metazoa; phylum Chordata; class Mammalia; order Primates; family Galagidae; genus Galagoides; species Galagoides demidoff. The sequence continues at coordinate 17,072 of CAUYQV010133336.1, read as the reverse complement.
GCTGTAAGTAGGAACAGGATGAGGAACCTGATCATGGATGAAAAGGTTTTGAGCATGGATTTCTGAGAAAGCCCTGAATAAGGGTCAAGTTTTAAAAGATACATGAATTCAATTTAAAACGGTGAAATGTTTGCTCCCAGTGGGATCCTCAAATACGGAAGTCCAGCCTGCAGCTGGAAGTGTGACAGGTATGTAGAAGATCAATTGAAGGGGGGGGATTTATTATTTGGTTGTCATCCACATAGGAGCAATGAGGTTGATGACTCTTTAGTACCTGCGTTTTTAGAAAATGTATTTTCTAATATGAGTTTTCAGGGCATGCCTTCTGTTGAAATGCTCACTGCATACTTATCTGCCTGGTGAAATCACTGTAAGTTCCCATGTGGCTCCTCTTCCTCTCGTGTGCCAAGGAATTAATCTCCCTTGGAGGAGGAAGAAGGGAGGAAAAAATTCACTCCCTTCCAACCACATTCCTGAAAGTGCCTTTAATGAGAGAAATGGTCACTGAATGGGAATTCTCTTAAGAAGCCATAATAGAAAATTGATGATTACATGGATGCCTTTTATGAAAGCTTAGACCTTCTCAATATAGTGGGATCTTTTCTTCCTTTTTTCTTTTAGACAATAGTTACACAGCTGTATTATTTATAAGCTTGGTTGCAGCATTCACATGTTGTGTTCTGGTTTCCAAAAACCGCATGCTGCTGAATTTACCAGGGATCCTCATACCTCAGAATGCAAGCCACTCACTTCCAGGCCTCTCCCTGTGTCTGCTGGATAACCTGAGCTCATGCTCAGCATCGGATGCCAGAAGAAAGGATGCTTTGGTTTGAGGGCCATTGCTCTCCCTCCCTGCCATTGACCCCTTCCTTCATCTCCTGTCTCCCTACTGGGAAAAAAAAAAGTTTATTATGGATCAATAGGTTCCCAGTTCTTATCAAAGAGAGAGTTGAAGACCACACCCTCTGTTCTGTTCTCACCTTCACTTTACTCATATTTTATGAAAAACAAATGCCATCCTTCTCTTAGAGATGGACCTCTTTTGAGAAGAATTGTTCTCAATTCTGCATATCCCTCAGGTTATCAAGATAAATATATGCATATATAACCTTTATTATTCCTGTATCTTTCTGGATAATACATTGAGGTGCTGCTGGGCGTTCATTATAATCTGAATCTGGGTCTGACTTTTGGTCTTCCACGATCGTTTTTAAGTAGGCTTCTCTGTACAGTAAAAAGCCAGGTATCATGTAACTTCACCCGAGCTTTCACACTGAGCTCTTGATAGTGGATCTATTCCTTTGAAATTTAACCCCATTATAAGGTAAGGGAAATTCCTTGCCTGCTGGATTTCCCATTTTTATTGTTAAGAAGACCACCAACCCCACCTAATTAGGATACATCACGAACTGTGTGGCAAGAGAGCCTCACAGCTTACTAAGAGCAGACAGCCCAGGCTTTGTATTAAAATCACACACTTAAAAAGCAAGCCTTCAATTGCCAAGATGGCAGTGTCTGGATACTGGGGACTCTGTAGCAAGCGTTATACTTTAATCCCTGCTGATCCACTTGGGTTATATATTTTTTGGTTTAAATCCAGCCCGAGGCAGATGAACACCAGCTACATACCCACATTGTGTGCTCTCTTGAATTTGGATAACGGCTATTTTTTTTATAGAGTGTAAGCCAAGTTTTATATTCTGTAATGCAAATAGGTACCTATCTGTTTCTAAAATAAAAAATTTTATAGTCATAAAAAAAAGAAAATGTATTGTCTAATTTTAACACTATTTAACTATTTTTTTGTCTGCACTGTATCTTCAAAGGAAAATGTGTATGTCAATTGTAATAATCTTAGTACATACTTTAAACAAAACATTAAAGTAAGTGTCGCAGGTAGCTGGTAGGTCTCCCCAGTGAGTCCCCAAGGACTCACCAAATACACAAATTTTTAAACTTACTTTTATTGTCAGAGTATCCACATATCATCTATTTTGTGCATGTAGGAAGAAATAACACAAAATCCTTTGCAAATATCTCTTAGGTTAAAGGTAAGATGACACTTTTTTTTTAAAAGTAAAGTCAGTGATGGCATAAGTAAACTGAGCCTAAAATTTTTTTTTTATTAAATCATAGCTGTGTGCAACAATCAATCATGGGGTACAGCGATGACACATTTTATATATAAATTATTCACTGACTCTGTACGGTTCTGGAATCTGCATGGGGATTTTTGTCTCCATTCCTCTACATGGTATGCAAGTTCCCACCCTCTGTCCAGGGGCCTCACAAGTGGCTAGAATTATGTTTCCACATGGATAACCAGGAGAAGAGGCACTCCTCATCCCTTCTCATCCTTCCTTCTCCTTTTCTTTCCACATCTCCAGGCTTAGCTCTCCTGGTCCTAAAAGAAGAAACTCTGGTTCCTCAGATTTGCAAACGATTTTAAGACTTGTTTTTGCTTTGAAAGGGGTGAGGGAAGGAAGAAACTTTGTGTGGGGGCCCAGTGACAGAGGAAAGAGAAGGAAATATTCATATTCCTGCCAGGCCACACTCAGAAGCTTTTCTTTTTCTTTTACAAGAAAAGATGCTAGACAAGTTTGTTTGGTTTTCACACTTAAAAGATTTCAAAAGTAGAATTCATGACCCAAATCAATTAGTGTTCAGTGAGTAAGTACATCAGTGAATGACCAAATAGTAAATGAACATTTAAGAAGAGTAAAGATGTTTAAATAGAACTTTTTCACTTTATTACATTTTTACTTCATATTCTATCAGTCCTTGATAGAATTTCATGAAATCATTTTAGAGATTTTTTTAAAAACTATGTTGACTGTAAAGTCAAGACATGAATCTGGGTCTTTTTAATCCAATTAGTTGCCATTTTGTACTCTATGACACTGTGTCTTTGGAAGAATGAGAGCAATTAGAACAATGATGTCGTAGGCTAAAGAATGAGGATGTTCATGAAATGATCTGTGTAGACCAGGCTAATAAAAGACAGTTAAAGCCAGTGAAGTAACAGCCCAGGCAGCCACTTCCCATCCAGTGTTCTCAGCACCTGTCCCACCTACTTGTGGTTTCTCTGCCCTGCTTTGTTTTTCTTCACACCATTGGTCACTGATCTATTGATTTGCTTATCTTTTGTCACCCCTGGCTACAACTGAAGCTCCAAGAGAAAAGAGACTTCTCAATCTTGTTCCCTGCTGTCTTCCCTGCTATCTAGAGCAGTGCTTGGCAACAGCTATCTTTGCATAAATATATTTTGAATTTATGAATGCACCATTCCAGAACGCTCATTGTTCTATTCTTTAAGCATATTTTTTATTACCATTTTCTCTGTGAGAAATGAGGGCAAAATTAAATGGCAAAATTAAGAAACAATTCCAGAGGCAACTATTTTTATCAATTATTTTTCTTCCCTATATAAAGTTCACCCCACTGGTTCTGCCAAATATACTCTAGGTTTTAAGTACCTTTTTAAAAATGGAGTGCAAAAATTGTGATAGTAACATGAATTTCTAAGTTAGTAACTCTCAAATTTGATGTCATTGACAAATTTCATTTTACTCATTCAACTGTGACCTAATTCCCTGAGGACTGAGAAAGGATTGGAAAGACACTTTTTTTTTTTTGGGGGGGGGTGAACACAGAAATCCCTTGAGATGATTTTCCCAAAACCAAATCAATAAAATATATGAATCTGCAGCTGTAAAATATAGTACCTTACCTGTTTAGGGAGAGAAAATTAAATCTTAGTTTAAATGACTACTTTAAGTGTCATAATAATTTTGCTATTCTTGGAAAAACTTCATCAATATTTTATAATATTATTCCCTGCAAAAGAACTTAAGAAAAATATTTTATTAATCACAGTGATATTAAAACTATCTGTCACTTGTAGAATGCATATGTAATAAAGCAATCAGGTAAAATTGATAACAGAGAAAAATGGCCTACATTAAAATGTCTGCTGAGAAAGTTCTAAAATTGCTTCTTTTCATGAAGATTTCAATAGCTAACTCTCTCAATTTGCAAATGAAGATAAATGCTAAGATAATTTTTAAAACTAAGAATTGTGAAATAGACTGAAGAGAGACCTACAGTGGCTAACGGTGTCACCTCGGAAAGAAACGCTTACAAACTTTCTGAGATAAATATTTTTATTCACTTGTTATTTTCTGAGACATTTACTTCAAATTCTCTGTAACTTTATTAAACACAAAACTAATCGAAGCATTGTCATTAAGCAAATCTTTTTGTGTATTTAGGGTTCATTTTTTAAATATATCTGAAGAATTAGACTAGAATCAGTATGCTCCACGTGTCCTGTTTAAAATCCCTTAAAAGGTAAGGCAGAGTGCTTGGCGCCTATGGCTCAATCGGCTAAGGCGCCAGCCACGTACACCTAAGGTGGCGGGTTCGAATCCCCAGCCCGGCCCCACCAAACAACAATGATGGCTGCAACCAAAAAATGGCCGGGCGTTGTGGCGGGCGCCTGTGGTCCAAGCTACTTGGGAGGCGGAGGCAGGAGACTCGCTTGAACCCAGGAGTTGGAGGTTGATGTGAGCTGTGATGCCACAGCACTCTACCCAGGGGGATATCTTGAGGCTCCATCTCAAAAAAAAGAAGGTAAGGCAGAGGAGGGGAACCTAAGTCAGAGAATGCTATAGGACAGACACCAAGATTTGCCTCCCAAGATCCATTCTCCCTAATTTCCTCAGGAGCAGAATCCTGACTGGATTCGGAGTGACGATGTTCCTGACGTTCAGACTTTCTGAGCACATGTGACCTAGTTCAGGCAGTGCAATGGAAGGGAGCAGTGTGGGCTCACACACCTAGGTAAGCAGTGGTAGGACAATGGCAGCAGGGCTGGGGCTCTTCCTGAGGACTTTAGGTTGAAAATCACCTAATAGCATTCACTTAAGTCATGAAGGAGCCTTAAACTGTCTTCCCCTGGACTTCTTTTCATGTGAAAAAGAAAAACAAAAATCTCTCTTTAGTAAGCTAGTATAATTCAGTTTGTGTAGCTGTATTTCAATCCCCGGTTCATAAAGTCATGGATATCTTCATCAGCATAACAGATAACTTTGAAAAAGTCCCTACAATAAGAAGACCCATTTAACATGGCTAACACTAATTTCTTCAACTTATTTAATCGTACATTGCCCAATATTTCCCTATGCACCAGCATCCTAAAACCACACTTTAGTAAATATTTAATTAGAGATCTAAAAAGGCAAAAAAAAAAAAAGTTTAGAAACTGTATCAGCGGTCATAATTGTTCCTGATTCCTCTATTCCTTAGAAAGCATCATTACCAGTGACAATTATTGACATAAGTGATTACTCAGAGTGCTAGTTTCCTCTAGCTTCATAAGCCTTGGATGTGCCAGTCACCATAGGTGACTTAAGCAAACAATCTCTAAAAATTATCTTTTCTCTCTGCTCTGATTTTTCCAGGGTGACTGTTTGCTAAAACGTAATGCATCAGCATATGCTGATGACTTGTCAAATTCTTAAACAAATGTAGGCAAGAGAAAATTGCATGGCCCTTCTCTGGAGTTTGGTGTACGTCCCCCAACTTCTAGTATTATGAGCACTGGGTCAACATTCTCTTACTGGTCTTTGAGCCCCCTGCCCATTTCTCCTACCTTATAATCAGCAGAGAAAAGTTACTCCATTCTCTTTCATGTAAATGAAGGAATTTATCAGCCACAATTGTATTAAACTAAAAGACCAAGATAATGAACAAGCAAAATGATTTGTCCATACTAATGTATTTCAAAGAAGCCACTGCATCAAGAAGTGAAGGTCAAGTTCAGGATGTCTGACATATGCTCTTTTTTCAGGACATGTATTTATGGTGAGCAGAGATGAGCCTTGAGGAGGGTAACTGCTTTGGGTCTTATCCTATATTCTAAAGGAAGAAGGGAAAATTTAGATAGAAAAATATTTGAGAATAATAGTGCATCATCATTTATGTTTAGTAATAAATGATAAATGTCTATTTTTTTTATAACGTCATGTTACATTACTAGTAGTTTTTAAGAGAAAAATACATTTAAACCGTTATTCTTTCAGAAGGATTCCATGCTGACACAGGATTATACCGGAAATAAGGCAATGGTCAGGGTGATTCTGAGCACAGCGTGGTGCTCATCCCCGATTTGTCCTGAAAGTCAGGTTCTGCAGGCGAGTTCCCGGGGCAGACAGACTGCTGGGAAAGAGTAATGAAAGCCTAAAAGGAGGAAAACCAAATGGCAGGCACGAGCGATTCACTCCGAGGTTTCTAGTTCCTGCAGCCATGGGAGATGAGTCAATCAGGGAAGCTACAAAGGGAATTTTCACTGACGCTTCATTGAGGATCCAAGAGCATGCTCTTGGCACAGATGTCAGGACGCTGATGGAAGTGAGTTTCAGCAGAGGCCTGGGACAGCGGCAGAATCGGCAGCAGGCACAGTGAGCAAAGTTGCCGCTTTGGAGTTAGCAACGAGGAACTAGCACCGAGACTAGTCAAGAATACAAGGAGAAGAATGCCTGGGTCATTCAAGACAATCCACTGAGAACATAAAGGGGGGGAGGGTGCTCAGAACATGAATCTGTGAACTTAATTTTACTCTAAGACCACTGGGAGGCAAACACAAAATGTGAATGAAGGCAGAAAAAACAAGTGACAGCTCATGCAAAACTATATTCAAACAAAATAAATACTGATGGCCTTGGGACCTCGTAGAAGACGAGGCTCTGAGGCCGTGGTGAGTTCAGTTTGTCAAACGGAGGTGGGGAGTCAACAGGAAATGGTTATAAATGAAGAGCGTTAATCTTAGACATAATCAACCCGGGCGGGGGGAGAAGAAAACACAGAAGAACCAAACCTGTGAAGGGTTTTTATCACTAGGAAAGTTAGGATCAAGTGACCAAAAGCACACACGTGCTTATTAGGTACTTTTTTTGGACTAGCACTTACCTACTACTGTAAGGGTACAAGCAGAACACAGGTGCTATTCCTTCCAGACTGGCAGGTGAAGGCTGGGGCGGGTTAGAGGGTCCTGAGGAGCACTCAGACCAGAACATGTGGTCAAATAGGGTAGGTTACAAAGAGTAAAAATAGAAAATAAAATCTTATCACAGTAAGATGAGGAGAAAAACAAACTCCAAAAGGTGGGGAAGATAAAGTGTTCTTGAAATATACGGACCTTCCACACAAATAGTGGGGTTTTATGTCGGTTTTAATCCATGTAGACACAATCTTAACCCATTTTAACCTCTGTCAGATGGAAAGCGTTCCTGAGCCCCTGCTTATCCTATAAAATGTATTTTTTAGAATGAAGAAATGTCTGAAAATTGGAGAAAAGTTGTATTAGTAGCCTTCTGAAAACATAAGTAACCGACTGAATATGAAGAATACAAACTGTAAAACTAACTCATATAACATAAAAATCTTAAGGATCAAACCAAAACAATTATTACTGTCTATGAAGGGGACAGATGCTGGGTAAAAATTTATTTTGAAAATCCTCTTAGTCTGACTGTATCTCTTTCTGTAAAAGTGTCTTAAAAAAAAAGTTAAATTATTTATTTTAACTTCTTCAAATGTATTGTCACAGTCTCTTTAAAAGTCGATCAATTATAGCCAAAATGGTAAGGAAAAACTACTCTTCCTGATCATAGCGTGGTGGAACTAAATAATAATTTCAAGCATACTTATAGTATGTTTTAATATTACACTACAGAATATATTCAGATTTATGCCCTCCTTTGAAGTGACAATAAGCATTTAAACAGGCTTTATACCTTCTCACTAGGAGGAGCAGGAAATTCAACCAACCAGAGCTCTGAACCACAGGAACCTGGAAGGCCGTAATCTCTAACGCTCATAAAGAATCATCCTCATAGCGTCTTTAAACTTACTTGTAATTCAGACAAGTCCTTCCTTGGAAAACATGTTTATCTCCAAAAACCTCTCCACTTTTCTCTTTACAAATTTCTGTTTCAAATATTCTTTCAATAGGACTTTATTTACGGACATGTCCCTGATCTCACTTAAAAAAAACTTAGTCTCCCTTTCTGCAAAGATTGAGTAATTATCATCCATTCCTCATAAAAGATTTTAGGGAAACCTTTATACATGAGAATAAAGCCCTCTGCAACCAAGAATCTTTATGAACACTAGGGAAGTGTGAATCCAACATGGGTAATTGCTGAGAAGATTTTCCCCTTGTTAGCCAAGTTAGGCAGGATTACACTAGATCCTTAATTTGTTTCACTTTCATAATCTTTTTAAAGCTTTCCAGAAACAATTCTCTTTTGTTACATGAACAAATGGATTTGGGTTATTATGTGGGAGCTTATATTTTATAAATATACTTTGAGGCATTTCCTACCACAGAAGGCTTATGTGTTTAAGAATAGAAATAATGTTATTTACGCTGAAAATTAATTCAAACGTATAAACTTTTTCCAGTGATTTGGGATAATGTTTTTAAATGATTTTTAAAAACCACATCTTTTTCTCTGTGATTTTAAGCACACTGTCCTAGAAAATAAAGAGAATAAGGAACAGAAATAAAAATTTACTTTTAATAAACCTAGGACATTTATCTGTGAGTCAGAATAATAATAATATGAATAAATTCAGAGAAGGTAAAATAATGGGACTAAACTCAGGAAGACGCCTATAATAACAGATCTCAGACTAACCTGTCGGTATCTCCAAAATCGATAACACCACACAACATCCCTTGATTGAAACATCAGGATTTGTGAGCCCAACTGTGGAAGCTTCTATGAACCAATAGAAAAACAAAAAATCAGGACAAGTAAAACTGAAAAGGTGGGGGCTCATGCCTGTGATCCTAGCTTTGGGAGGCTGAGGCAGGTAGATTACTTGAGCAAGGGTAAGACCCCGTCTCTACTAAAAAATAGAAAAAAATGAGCTGGGTGTGATGGCAGGTGCCTGTAGTTCCAGCTACTTGGGAGAATGAGGCAAGAGGTCCACTTGAACCCAGGAGTTTGGGGATGCTGTGAGCTCTGATGCTATAACCTCTATGCAGGGTAAAACAGTGAGACTCTTTCTCAAAAAATAAAAAAATGCATATAAATCCTCTGAAAAGCTAAAAAAGGCATGTGTCATCCAAAAAAAAAAAAAGTTGAAAAGGAATCCTACTGGCACGCTATATTATCAGAAATCGTTTAGTCAGTGAGGCAGAGCAAAAGATAGCAACATAAATGCAGGCCTACCTACAGCTGCCTGTGCATCTATGTACACAAAATAGAACGACGTAGGAAAAGCAAATGGCAAAGAACAGTTGCCAAAATAATCTTCTCACAGATAACCAAAATATCAGCACAAATAAAAATACTTAGTGAAGTCATCATCTATACAAAGCAATGACTCAAAGGAAAGGTACATAAAGTCAGGAAAACATGAGACTTCAGAACAAAAACGAGTAAAATATAAACGAATCTTAGGAAGAGAGTGGAAAAAAAGTAAGACAATCCCAAAGGTGAAGGATCCATTGGCAGGACAAATTACTGTAAGAAACACGTAGAATAACATAGAGAACAATAAAGAAAATGGAATAGACATGAAGAGTTAAAGTGATTAGAGAAAAAAATGATCCTACAGAGGGCAAAGGAACATGCACACAAATGGTCTCAAAGGTGAGAATCAACGTAATGAAACACAACAACATTTAAAAATATAATACAAGAAAACTTTCCAGAAATTAAAACAGTATAATAATAAATCTAGGAATAGAAAGAACACAGGATGTCCTAAGACAAAAAAAAATGGATATAGAATTATCAATATTAAGAATAATGAAATCACTGGTCCTCAAAGATAAGGAAATAGTCCTTTAAATATACAAGCATAAAGATCAAGTTACTTATGAAAAGTAAAAACCTCAGATTCGTTTCCAAAAGTTTCTCAGGAACACCAGAAGACAGTGGGAAAATGTTTACAATATTCTCAAAGAAAGTGAGTGCTGGACAATAATTTTAAACACAACACAAAATTTCATGCACGAATAAATACTCTTGGGGGTGGGACACAAAACTAAGAGGGCCTCTATCTAACAAATGTAATCAGTGTAACCTAATTCTTTGTACCCTCAATGGATCCCAAGCGATCAAAAAAAGAGAAAGTAATAAAAACAACAACAAACTTTTTGAACACGTCAATATCCCGGGTATTTAGTGCTTATGAATTCTTCCTGCATAAACTAGTTGGTGTAAACTTCAGACGCCCAAGAAATAGAGACATAGTTGTATAAGAGGCCAGTGGTGAATGTTAATTCCCTTTAACTCTAAAACTAAGACTGAATAATTATAGAGGTTACAGTTACAAAACAAACTGTTAAGTTTATAAATCCCAGCAGAACTCTTTCACTTGCTTGGTCTCTTCTCCATACTAAGTAGATGTACATCTTCCATTGGTAGGAAATCCTCTAGTGTACAAGATGAAGAGGATGAAGAAGAGGATAGACAGATGAAGACAACTTAAGCTAGGGTTATAAGAAGTTATGCTATGTGTGGATCTCTAGGAAAAGAAAGAAGGTCTGTAAAGCTTAGGTAAGAGGCTTTTACCAAAAATAATGCCAGTATGTTTGTTGGTGTGCAATTCCCTCAGAAACTGGTGGCTGGTGTACAGGAGAGTCGGGGACCCTCATATATATTAGTTTTCTACAGCAACGTTGATTAGGAGCCAAACACATTCTCCTGTTCATTGTCTCCAGGGCTTAAAAAAACAAAAAAGAAATTCCAGTATACTATGTTTCCAAAATTGAGTGGATCATTAGCTTCATAAAATGTACTTACTGTGGCTACATGGAACTGAATCTTTTAATAAATCAACATAATTTCAAACATTAATTATTGTTGCTTTTAAAATGATTTTACATAGAAATCACTAGGATAAATATTTGCTGATTCTAGACAAACTAGAAACTTTGTTGGTATTTAAAATAAATTTACTCTCAATACTTTTTTAATCTATCAAGTTTCTGTTCATTTATTATTGTAGTTTAAATTCTGATATATATTCATAAAAATAACATATCTATCAAGCATTTTCTGTATGTCATTCATTATTCTAAGTGTTTTACACATATTGTCTCATTAATTCTATTCATTTCCCTGTGACATAGGTATTATTATTAAGCACACTTTTACATGAGAAAATAAAAAGTACACTGCACAAAAAAGTAGTATAAAGTAATAAATCCTAGTCCCTGAAACAGAAAACCTAAATTCACATTTCCCTTTTTTCATTTGGTGTTAGTTTGAAGAAGTTATTTAAACTGAAGTTTGAGTAGTTTTAACCATAAAACAGTAATATCATAGTAATAATAATGATAATGATAAAAAATAGTAATAGTCATGTCTACTCCAGAGTATTATTTTGAGGATCAACTCATGTAATGCTCCTAAGAATACTTTAATAAGTATTTTTAGGAAAGAATTATATCAATTGATAACAGTAATAATATTATTATTTTTAGGTGGTAAAAACTTTCTACTTGGCCATCTCATTTATAATTAGCAACACTATGGAAAGCTTTTATATCTTTAAACTCAACAGGGTAATACTAAAATCCATTAGTTCTGTAAATCATTTGTCTCTACAAAGTTAATCTGAAATTCTAGTCTCTGAATGACCCATGGGAGGACAGTTCATGTCAACCTCTCAAGGGATCGTTATCTGAAAAATTTTACAGATCACTGATAGTGGAATGAATTGCCTAACCAATGGCTGGAGCAGTGGTTTTTAAAATCATAGGAGCTGTGGGTTTTAAAAGCATGTGCTAACAAATTCGTATTTATGTTATCTCCATTACCTCTAGATCCTTTGAGTTTTCCTTCTTTCCTAAAATAACTGCAGCAGCCTGAAAACAATGCCGAGCATAAATGATTCAGGCCAATTAATTAGAAACTGTTTTTGAGTACAAAGTTTTCCAGCAGTCAAGATAGAATTTTTCAAATATGCGACATATTTACAATTTATAAGAATGTTCTTTGATTTTCGTGGTAATTTTTCTCTTGGGTTGTAGCATACCCTCATTAAAAATGTCTGTCATAAAACGAAGTCATATTTCAGATATATTTTGAATATTTTGTCTTTTCTATTTATCCTTATTCTTTCTTAAGCTGGCATTAAGGAGAAGAACCACCTCTTTCCAGAGGCAAACCACTGCAGCACACAAGGTTTCCAAGTATTACTAATTCAGAGTGGTTTTAATAACCAGTGGTTTTAATAACCATTGCCTGTCAAGCCCACAAACATTCAGAAATAACAAGCTATAAAAGGGTGAAGCTCAGTGTCATTGTTCTGAGAAACTAAGCCTATCTCACTAATGTGATACTCGCATCACTTTGCTCTATCCCATCTCTACAATTTTATGTTTTAGATTATACAGGTTGAGACGTACTTTTCTTCCTCTCCTTTCTCTCTCTGCTTTATCTTACTTGGGCATAAACCACACAAACACCCTTTTGAATGGCTGACCGCCAGGACTTGCTTCCAAAGCCTTGAATTCTTTTCCCCAGTCTCACACTTTGAAATTGGAAGGGAAATCCATTTGTTTCAGCTTGTTCATTTATTTTCTTTGGCCTGGCATAGCTTAAGTGCCATTCAGTGTTTCTATGACGTCTGAACATAAGGGACGGAGGGGAGTACAAGACGCGTTACACGCGGAGAGGGAATAGCAGTCTGCCACGGAACTTCACAGAGCCGTCACACACGGCAAGCCCGGTGTTTTCCTCTCCACTTTTGATCCTTTACCTTTAAATCCTTTCAGTACATAATCAACTCCATCTTCCTTAATTGAATCTAGGTAATACGAATGAAAATGAAAAGTTTATATCAAAACGCCTGTGAAAGTAAAACTCTTCTCTTTATATTAGAAAAACTTCAAGGTTTTTCTTTTTTTATAACAGACAGTAAATGTCTCAGCTCCAACCATAAAAACTCCTAATCCTATTAAAGTGAGTCTTACTTAAGAATCTAAATATAGAAGTCACAATAGACTGATCACTTTAACGAATCCAATTCTTCGTCTCTCCTTCTATCCACAGTCTGCTATGTGACTTTGCATAACGTCCCCCCGAAAAGATGGGATAGATTTCTATACCCCTTGATTTTGAATTCACCTTGTAACTTGCTTTTAAGATGGGTTGTTAGCAGCTAGGGCCCATGCAGGTCTTCAAAAAAGTGGCTCTCGCTATGAAAATGGCCAGGGCAGCCTGCTCTTGGTTGGAAGGCACATGGAGCAGGACCCACATTCACCCAGTCTCTCTGGCCAAGGCCATCCTACATCAGACAAGTCCAGTTCATTAGAAACAGAAGCCGCCCAGCAAAGACCCACAGAGCTGTCTAGTTACTCCAGCTGCCTGCAGAAGCCTGACAGATCACCTGAGCACATAACTGTGAATAAATAGCTCATTGTTTCAAGTTTTTAAGATGTTGTGGAGGTTTGTTTTATAATATTTTTGTGGCAATCTGTACAACGTGTACACATTCATAAACATATACATACTTTATGATATAAAATACTCAAAATGTGTTGCAAGGCAAAAATATGTTGTTGAACAATTCATAAGTGGTTAGCATTTACATATATGTAAATAAATTTTACAGTAGACTTACAAACATTAATGTTTCAATAATAAAAATAGACCATTTTTCTTAAAGACTTTATCTAAACCCCTCTGCCTAAAAGGACTTTCCAAATATTCAGATCCCCTTGCAGTGTTAGTATATATTGTAATGATTTATCATTACTTTTTACATTTTGGGGTAAATTTAGTATTTTACATATTTAATGCTGAGGATACTTTTAATTTTATATATCTAATAAATATTAAACTCATAACACTTTGGGAAAGATGAAAATATTTTTTCTTGATTATTTTATTTAATATTTTATTCACTCTTTATTACACTAACACCCAGAAAAAAATTTCAATTAAAAAGATTAGCAATCAATTTCTGCCATAACACTCAGTCTCCACATAATCAGTTATGGGGTAGGCAATCTTGACGTACTTCAATTATAAATTGTCTTGTGAATTCTGTTGTACTTCTTGACCCAGTGTTTCTGTGTGGAATAAATATGTTGAAAACATTTAAATCTTATTTGACATGCTGCAAACCTGAAATGTCTTTAACTCTTCAGAAATGAAATATTTCAAATTAGCTAAAGTCTTTTCAGTTTGCCAAAACTCAGTGAGGGAAGAAATGAAAAAATGACAATCTCATCGTCAAGAAATGCCGTAAATTTGATCAATATAGACTATAAATATTTTTAAATATCTTAAATATGTGGGGGTGAACTGAAATTTATTTCTCTTTACTTTGTCCTGCTGCCATCCATATGGTTAAAAAAACAATTTGGGATTGACAAAGAAGGAATTATGGGCATGGTACCATTCATGTTCAATTATTCCCAGAAAATACTAATAAAAATGTGGTACAAAACAGAAAGGGGACACATGAATCCACAATGCCATAAAGGGACAAAAGTGATTTTGCAGACACTCGCGCACACTCAAAGAGTCAGAGCACATCCAACCCAAGGAAGAATAAAAATATTCCATGTAAATTAGAGAAGGAAATATACAAATTGATCCGTGTTTATCAAGTGTGTTGTATTTTAGATGCTTGAAAAGGGAGCCCACCAACACCCATATTCAATGACCTCCAATCTCATCGGCCTTACTGCCACTCATAGGAGGCCAGATTGGTTTCATAACGGAAAAACTCTTCATAAACTACAAAATTCCATATAAGTCTAACATTTTTGGATTACAGAATCTGAAATTTAGCACAAAGGTATATGCATTTTGCTTATTCAGAATATATGATTCTATGTTGGAAACAACAGTAGGTTAAGAAAAACAGGGTTGGAAAAACAGTCATAGTTACCCCTATAATGGTGCAATCTGAAAAACTCTCATCATCCAGCTTAAAGTATTTATAAAGATATAATAAATGGCAACAATGTTCAAGATGATACAAAACAGAGCCTCCAGTAGACGTTGTGGAGGGGAGAAGGGGGGCAGGATTAGAACTATTAAATTCTAATAGTTGCAGTATTATCAGTGGGGTTAGACTGAAAAACCCAATTAGACATAAGCCATCGGAAGGACCTGAAGCTGTATCAACAAAGAAGGTTAAGGAACAGCTGTAATAAAGTCAGACTGGTGCAGATTGACTGGGCTTTCCTTGCAGAATTCCTTACATAACTGTTGAAATGTAATTTGATTTTACTACCACTGAAGGAGACAGTGCCCTCAAGTGGACATTAGATTCAAAGCACCTCGCACTGCCACCTTCCTGTCTTGCAGGGTGGTTCTGCGGTTCAGAGTTTGCTGCGCGCGCATTGCAATTGCTGGCAAGCCCACCCTTCACTCAGAGACCAGCCTGCTGAGAGCCGGCCAACCTCGAGGAGTCACTGTCAGCAGAAATTCTAAATCAAAATCATGTGCACACGGTGCAGTGACCAGGAGTGAGTGGCAGGTTTTATCATCCAAGTTTTAAACATTTAATGTCCTTCCCAGAAAGGAAACTGGTTCAGAAACTTTGAAAAGAAAACAGGCAGAACAGTGACTACAGAGAAGTAGGCGACATTTTTTCCACCGTGAAAGCAAGCAGAAAAAAACTTATGTTAAATGTATTTTGAACAAGACAGTAATTGGATCCAAGTTACCTATATCTCTACTAATCGAGAGAGACTTAACACGCTGTAAGATCTGAGTAACAAAGATCGGAACATTAAAGGTAATTTTAAATAAAATAAAATACTTTGTCACATTTAGGACGTAAAATAAATGACTTAGTTTGACTATAAACAAATAGTTAAATAGTTTGTTAATTTAACAATTAGGTCCACTCCCGTCCCCACTAAATAAACATTAAATAAAGACTATTTGAAATGTCAATAAATCATTGGTCTGTGCAATGTAATCTCACATTCCAGGCATAGTCTATATAATCCTTAACTAAGCACGTCCAGACTTCTGAACAGCACAGCACTCATGCCTGGAAGTAAGATATATATATTTAAAATCAATAAAACACTAACACCCTGTTTGAAGTCAGTGTCTGTCTCGGTTCAGGGACCATGTATATAATCGCAGTAGTCACAAATCCAGCAAATTCCCTCTTTTCTGCATAGGAAATATTCTTTACACTTGTCATTTAAATTTACAAGCCTGGGAGTACTTGGGTACATAAATGATATGGGTGTTAGCAAATTTTATCCTGAGATAAGAAGTCACTTCAAAAATAAGTGGATTTGCAAAGGCAGAAAGGAAAAGAAAGAGTTCTCGGAGCTGCTCTTGGCAGTGGGGTGTAGGGATGGGGCAATTACAGAAACAGAAAAGCACAGAAAGATGAAACAAGGTAAATAAAATCTGGGCACCAGAATTAAAACAGAGCTCTGTCACGCACAGCATTCAGGTCTGAGCCCCTCCCAGACCTGAATCTGACAAAGGGGGTCTCAATCCACCCTCAGGACGACACAAAGTGGGTAGGATACCAAAGTTACCATACATGTTAGCTAAAATAAAGAAGCCTAGGCGATGTCTCATTGTTCAACTATAGAAGTAGAAGATTGTCTCTAACCCATAGAACATTAACTAGAGATGAAAAAGAACACATACTTGAAAAGTATTTGCTATACGGAGTTAAAACACTGTTAAGCTTTTTGGGAAATCTGTATGGATGCTCCTCTACCTACCATGGGGTGATGTCATTACATACTTTTTGCGACATTGGCACCTGACATAAGCAAAACAGGTCTCAAATAATTAACATGTGTCCACAGGACCACAGGTTGGACACCCCTGCAAGTCAAACCATCATAAATTGGACAACATCTGTATTGTATTTGCTTTGTATGGTGAACGGTTACCATTTTGTTACTCTTTTTTTTTTTTTTTTTTTGAGACGGAGCCTCAAGCTGTTCCCCTGGGTAGAGTGCCATGGCATCACAGCTCATAGCAACCTCCAACTCCTGGGCTCAAGCGAGTCTCCTGCCTCCGCCTCCCAAGTAGCTGGGACCACAG
>CAUYQV010133332.1:0-40880 GCA_963574575.1 Galagoides demidoff | reverse complement strand
CGTGAAAAATTTTCAAGATCATTCATTAAATTATTTTTGAGGCTCGGCGCCTGTGGCTCAAGCGACTAAGGCGCCAGCCACATACACCTGAGCTGGCAGGTTTGAATCCAGCCCAGGCCTGCCAAACAACTATGACAGCTGCAACCAAAAAAAAAAAAAAAATAGCTGGGCATTTTGGGGGGCGCCTGTAGTCCCAGCTATTTGGGAGGTGGAGGCAGGAGAATCACTTGAGCCTAGGAGTTGGAGGTTGCTGTGAGCTGTGATGCCAGAGCACTCTGCCCAGGATGACAGCTTGAGGCTCTGTCTCAAAAAAAAAAGTTATTTGTTCTGTAAAATTTGGATTCAGCTGAGGGGCTGTACTGGGGGTTTGGAAGGCCACATGTGACCTTGAGGCTGCAGATTTTCCACCCCAGGCAGACAGTTTCTTTAGGAAAAGTCCTAGTTTGTCTCCTCATTATACCCAATCTCTCTAGAATCATTCAGGTCAGGGGAGAGGTCTCAGGTTTGTCTATGTTTCCTAGATATGGATTCTATATAATTCTCTCCCTTCCAAGAAAATCCTTTTAGATCAGTTGGGTTCCCAAAGGTACCTATGGGTGAGAAGCAGAGCCAAGTGCCTCCTAAATCCTGTTCAAGCCTAGCCGAGGGCCTGCTTGGACCTTTCTCTGACCCCACCTCTCCAGGTCGACCCATGGACGCTACCTGGCTACCTGTGGGTGAGAAGCAGAGCCAAATGCCTCCTAAATCCTGTCCAAGCCTAGCCCAGGGCCTGCTGGGGCCTTTCTCTGACCCCACCTCTCCAGGTCCATAGACGCTCCCTGCCACAGAGCTGTAGCAACACAACAGAAGTGTGGGCCCACGCTCCCTTTCCCTGAGCTCATTCTGTCTCTAAAACCTCCAAGACTTTTTTTTTTTTTTGGAGATAGAGTCTCATTATGCTGCCTTCAATAGGGTGCTATGGTGTCACAGCTCACAGCAACCTCAAACTCTTGGGCTTAAGCGATTCTCTTGCCTCAGCCTCCCAAGTAGTTGGGACTACAGGTGCCTGCCACAATGCCTGGCTATTTCTTTTTTGCAGTTGTCATTGTTGCTTAGCTGGCCCAGGCTTGATTCAAACCTGCCAGCTTCGGTGTATGTGGCCAGTGCCCACCCACTGAGCTATGGGCGCCACCACTGCAAGAGTTTTAATCACCTTCAGTTTCATGTGTTCAAATCAAGAGCTGATTCTGATCAGGTTTCTGATTTCCTGGCTGAGGACATTAGTCTCTTATTTCTAGTAAAGGTTTCTTGTGGAGAGCCCAGGTGAGCCTTATCCAGCTGGGCAAGTCTGGAGTAATTTGAGAAGGGTCCAGATGGCAGCAGGGCAGGGCAGGAGGTACCAGTATGTCTCCCTCATCACTGCTGTATCTCACCTAGCTTCTTTGCTTGAATTCTCTCTGGCTTTGTCAGGACAAAGCTGCCTCAGGAAAGAGAGGTTTGGTCAGTCTAGAGCTTGGAACCCAGGTCCACTAAGAGAAAAGGAAGCCACAAAGGAGTCTAGCATGAGAGGGGTGAATTCAGTGCCCTGGGACTGGGGCTGGAGTAAAAAGATTTGTGCTGAGAAAAGTGGCTTCCATTTGATCAGACACACAGACCTTAATTCCCTGTCAACCTCTGCCAGACAGGTGAAATGAAATCTCATGTGCAGGTCATAAAAGGACATCTTATTTCACCGCAGGTGTCACCCCAATCTCCTTACATCTCTGCCACGGGTAGCCCTGGTTCTACATGAACACCGCCAAGCATGGGAACCTGCTCTCTCGAGGACAGTTCCTGGTAAACTGCTGCCTGGTTGGTCTCCTGAGCTGGCCCGGTCAGCAGCTATTCACACTGCCATGGGGGACCCTGCCTCTCACTCCCAGGACCATTCATGACCGCATTTCATGAGTACCTAGTCCTGCCTCTTCAGATGGGGACTGAGCTGAGAGGGCCAGCGTGGCTCCCAGTGCTGGAGTGGAATACACTCCTGGCCCTGGGAGCTCAGCTGGCTACTGGATGCTTTCTTTCCTGCTTCTTATTTCTGTCCTCTCTCTGCACCTTGTCTGATTCTCTCCAGGCAGGCTTTTGGGTTTATTTCTTTTCCTTGTCCTTAGATCTCAGGGGCCAGGCCTGGGACAGGGTGGGCAAGTAGCTGACTTCCTCTACCAATCCAGGCTGGGAGGGTTCCAGGTAGGGACAGAGTTCATCTTGCAAAACCCAGCTCAGTCTTAAATAAGGGGGAGGGCTGGGCTTCAATTTAATGACAAAATTTCAGTCTGGACGTTCTTTGGAGTCAGGAATAAGAGGGCTATGGCATACTTGCCGAGCACTTTAATCCACATTCCTCTTTGTGACACCTCATGACACAGAGAGCAGATAATGTTTCTGCCTACCCTGTTCCTGGCATCTCCCCACTCCCATCCCACATGCATTTGGTGAGGGGACTGAGGCAGATGAGGTTCAGCAGGAAGGCAGTCTAGGGCTGGAGTTCAAATTCAAGTGTGTGACTTCAAGTGTCCTGCCTCCCCTCATGACGTGTTCATTTCCAGCCTGTTCAGCCTACCCAGCTTCTGCTTCTGTGTCCCTCTCCTGCCCCTGGGACAAGGTTTGGGAGCTAGGCCCTCAGTTCAGAAGGTGTATCTGGCTGCCGGCAGGGGTGAGACACCTGGAAGGCTTCCAAGGCCAGGAGTGTCTTGTTGATGCGGTTGATGGTAGGGTAGGGGGTGAGATCCACCTTGTACCTGTAGCAGAGAAACACCCTCTAAGTCAGTGGTTCTCAACCTTCCTAATGCCGCCATGTATTTTCATTGTTACAAAGGGGTTGCGACCCATAGGTTGAGAACGCTCCTCTAAGCCAAGGTTTTCAGGGACACAGGAAGACTGTCCTATGAGCAATGAGGGAACAGAGAGGCAGGGCAGGATGAGGTCCATGGGGCTATCCAGAGAAGGACAAGGAAAGCAGCTCTGCGAGGATTGGGGGGTGCATTCATAGGTAGCTCTCTGGGATGAGTAGGTCTTGTGCACTATCATTTGGCATCTCTGTGACCTACTGTTCCTATCTAAGCAATGACTGTTAGGTATTTACATATACAGAGTGTCCTTCTCCCCATGTCATGAGCTTCTTGAGAACATGGAATGTGTCACACATTTCCATATCCCTAATTACTAGCATGAGGCCTTCTGTAGACAGTACTCATCTGTGGCCTGTTGGGAGGGCTGATGAGTGAGGCAGAGCTCACTTGCCAGGTATAGACACATCACTTCTGGGGACAGCTGGCACGTGTTCCTAGGAGTACACTATGTGAGCCACCTCCTCTTAGAAGCAGGGGCTATCTATATACATAACCCTGGGCTGCAGTGGGCATGGTAGGGGCACTGTACTCATTTCCTCCAGGCCAAAGTGGCTGGTGTGGCCTGTCATAGTAGGCTCACTGGTTGGCTGGGGAAGAATCTGCACGAGATGCTGTGTCAGTAACTGAAGGAGGGGCCCTGACTGTGGGTAGAGCCGGGGAAGGGAGGGTGGTGGGGCTCTCTCTTACCTTTCAGCATTTGCCACTTGAGGCACTAAACACAGATCAGCCATGGACACCTGAAAGAGGGTTGGGGGGGTTTGCATCAGGGTGAGCACCCCAGACTCACTGGCTGAGGGGGTGCCAGTCCCTATTGTTCCCCTCTGCTTTGGTTCTTCCCCCCACCCACCCACCCTCATCTGTCCTTGGCCTGCCTGGGTCTGTCCTCCAGAGATGAAGGGATATTCCCTGGCCACTCTCCTGTTGCCCAGACAACCAGCTCTATGGGTGGCCAGAGAAGGTTTGATTGCCTTGGTGGATGTTACTGTGCTTATTAAGAACTGCCATTACCAGGTACTGAGTGAGGACCCCCAACAGGGAGGAGACACCTAGGGGCAGATAGAACTAGAAAGGAACCCTGGAACCACAGGTGGTCCAGGGCTTAGCCTGCTGGAGTAAAGGGCACTGGATTCTAGACTCTCAGAGTTGGAAGGAAATGGAAACATCATTTCTTCTAGCCACACAATTGATGCCTAGATCCCCTGGTCATCTTGGAGACACAGTCTTCTGGCTGAGGACCTCTCCTCCTCCCGAGATGGTTTTATAGGGGTGAGGTGAGCTCAGCAGCTCTCTAGGAGCCAGTTCTGCTTGGCACAGAGGTCCCCCTATAATCTCTTCTCTGAACCCTGCCTGCCAGACAGTGGTGAGAGATGGTAGGGTGTAAGTGGTAGAGGTGACAGCCACAGGTCAGTGTAAGGCAGAAGGCTGCTGTGGGCAGGTCTGGGTGGGTGGGACAGCTTACCTCATCTCCTACACAGTACTTGCCCGCCGTGCTCTGTAGGATCTGCTCCAAAGCTATGGGAAGGCCATGTGAGTAATGTTATTGGGCACAGAAAGGAGATATGGGCCTCAGTAGGCCTTGGCCTCCATGTCTGTGAAATGGGTGCCTGAGTGACAGGCCTGTGCTGGTGGAAATGTGGTGCCCAGTCTCAGCAAAAGTAGCTAGTGTTTCCTCAGGCTCCTCAAGTCCAGCCCCATTCCCCCACCAGAGTGGACAAGCCTGTGCTGGCCTTGGCTTCCTGGCTGGCGTGGGTGTTGAAGCAGAGCGGGGACAGGCAGCTCTGCAGTGCTGTGGGCCTCAGGTACCGAGGTTCCTGCAAGTGCTAGAGCTTGGGGCCAGTCCACTGCTCCTCAGCACTGCCCTCATTCATGCTACTATCAAGGTCAAAGCAGCCTGGGAGGCTGAGGTGCTTGAGGGCTATTTCTCTGAGGTGTCACCTTGGGGCACCTCTCTGGAATGTGAACTCACCCTTGAAGCCCGAAGTGATGACATTCTGGGCCCAGGTCAGCTGGTTCTCCTCTCCCACTTGCTTCAGGACAGACAGATTCTGTGTAGCCCAATAGAAATCTGTGTTTGCTTTGGAAGCCAGGCTTCCCTTTGGCCAAGCCCATTCAGGAAGGTCCTTCCATGTGCCCTGGGCTGTACACCTATCCCTCAGCCTGGACTCCGAGCTCCTTCCTACCATCAAGGCCCTGAGGCTGGAGGAGGTAGCCAAGCCAGCAGCCACCTTCCCAGCTGCCCCAATGCCCTGGTAGTCTGAAACCCATGTGATTCTGGCAGAGATGTGCAAGAGTAGGGACACAGGACGTGGCCCTAACCTGATGACTATTCCCTCATAGCCAGTGCTCCTCCCCTGCCTGGTTCCTCCTGAGGGGACAAGTAAGGTACAGGGTGGGGGCGGGATGAGGGAGGTACATGGGACAGGCTCTCATAGATTTCAACTCTGGTTCTATCTCTGTACCCCTGGAGCCCCTTTACTTCCAGACTTCAGTTTTCTTATCTGTAAAATGGAGATGTCTATCTGTTTAAACCTCTTTTGTTAAAAAAAAAGATGACACAGGTACATGGGTCCTAGGCTTGGTCCCTGCTCTGCTACCATTTAGCTGTGTGACTCAGCAAAGTCACTCCATCTTCTTGGGGCTATTTCCTCATTCTCAAAGGCAAGAGTTAGCACAGATGAACTGTCTTATACTGAATTGTTTTACTGGTGAAAACTTAAAAAAAAAAGAAGTCCTGAAAGGGAGGCTGCTTGGGTTAGAGGCTGCTCAGGCCCTCCCCCTGCTACCCTGGCCTTCTCTCCACCTCAAGCACCTGTAGATGTGTCCTTGGAAACTTAGGGCTCCTCAGAATGCAGATGGGGACCCACTGAGTGGGTGATTTCTGGGATTCCTCCTGCCTGCTGCCATGTGGTCTAGGTCGAAGCCCCTGAGAGTCCCTCTCTGTCTCCCGGTCATCCTACCACCACCGCAGCCTCTCACTTGCCACCAGCAATGTGAGTGTCGAGGTAAGAGTGTGTGAGGGGTTCAGGGTGCACGTTCACAGGTGCCACACCTGCAGGGGCTGGATGCCACCAGCGACGAGGTCAGAGATCATTCGCACGGTGGCCCTCTTCTTTGGATCCTGAGGCAGAAGTCGTGGAGTGGGACGAGTCTCTTCCAGATACTCAATGATGGCCAGCTGTCCAGAGGGGAGCAGTGAGGCAGGAGAGAGAGGGCCAAGACCCCTGGATCTGGGAGGACAGGGCCAGCACACTCCCCATACCCCCTCAGCTAGAGACCCCGCGAACCCTTCTGGACCTTATCTTATAGAATGTGGTGCCCGTGTGCTTGAGCCTGTGCCTTTCCCGACAAGTATTTATGGAGCCCCTCCTATGTGTAAGGCACCCTGGTGGCCCATGGGCTAGCAAGAGATGTCAGGTGCCTTCACTGAGGGCAGTGGTCTCCCCAGGGGCCTCCCCAGGCTCTGCACTCACTGACTGGCCAATGGTGATCCCATCAATCTTCAGGGTTGGCACCTGCTTCATGGGATTCAGTGCCTGGAATTCCTTGGAGAACTGCAGAGACAAGCCTCCAGTGGGCTGGGTGGCCTGACCTGGGTTGGCTAGAGTAGAGCCCTTCCCTGGGGATCCAGGCAGGGGCCCAAACTCCGGCAGCTGCTGAGTTACAGGATTCACTGCGGTGGCCCAGTTATGTGCACGTCCCTGCATTTCCCACCATGGCCACCCGGCAGCCTGCCAGGGGGCCCAGCATGGGCAAAGACCCACTTGCCACCTGTCCTTGTGGGGTCTGGCCCTGATTGCCCAGGCTCTGGTACAGAGCTGGGAGCCTGCTCTTCACAAGGTTTCTATCCCACCTTGTCCCGCAAGGGAGAGCCAGTAGCCAGCTCCAGTCAGAGGCATCACAGGACAGTTTCACTTCCTGGGGTCACCCCCACACCTGATACATCTCCAAGGCCTCTAATTCCCACATTGTGGCCCGGGGACAGCCTCCTTACCTGTTGGCCCCCATCCTTTACGAGGTTGATGGGTATGGTTTCATAGTCGATGCCTTTCAAGGCCAGAGCTAGGAGAGACCACAGACAGCAGAGTCAGGGGACAGCCTCTGGCTCCACTCCCAAGAAGGACCCTTTCTAGGGGAACACGAGGCTGTACATGGGAGGTTTCTCAACACCCCCACGTGGTCAGAACCCAGCTTCTCTCCAGCTTTCTTCCACCCCCAGCCCCCTACCACAGGTACATGGTGCTCCCATGTGGTCAGAACCCAGCTTCTCTCCAGCTTTCTGCCACCCCCAACCCCCTACCACAGGTACAGGTGCTCTGCCTTGCTCACCCCTGACTCTTGGAGCTCTCACCCTCTGGAACCCCAACAGGACCTCATGCCCCACTGGGTGGTGCTCTGAAGGTGTGTGCCCTGGCACTGTGGGCTCCTAGAAGACAGCACAGGTGTGTTCTGTTCATCCCTGCCCCTCCAGGACCCTCTAGGGTCTTAACAGTGGTGAGAAGGATGTCTTTCTTGGAAATGTGCAATTATTCCCTCAATAAGGTATCTAAGGGCCAAGGTCACTCAGGTGATCACACAGAGTATACTCCTTTTGGGGGGTGAGAAAAATCTTTTTTTTTTTAATTTCAGATTAATATGAATTTTTTTTTTAAGATAGGGTCTCATTATGTTGCCCTCAGTAGAGTGCTATGATGTCACAGCTCACAGCAACCTCCAACTCTTGGGCTTAAGCAATTCTCTTGCCTTAGCCTCCCAAGTAGCTGAGACTACAGGCACCCGCCACAATGCCTGGCTATTTTTGTTGTTGTTGTCATTGTTGTTTGTCAGGCCTGGGCTGGGTTCGAACCCACCAATCCCAATGTATGTGGCTCGCACCCTAGGCACTGAGCTACAGGTGCCAAGCCAATGTGAGGTTAATGTTAACCCAATCATTTGTTAACCTACAAATGATTAGGTTACATTGTTTGCATTTGTTAGGTAAAGTTCAAGTTGTAGTTGAGTCCTTCACCCAGGGGATGTGCTGAACACTCTTACTTTGTGCCTGTTAAGTGAGAGCACACCCATTCCCCTCCCTCCCCGCTTCTTCTCTTCCCTCCTCCCATCTCCCCCCACCTGAATTTGTGTTTTTCTCTCATGTGGGGGTGTAGTTGTTTATTTATTGGTTCTTCCAATCCACTCTCTTTGTTCTCAGGGTTGTTTACTATAAATTTCAGAGAGGCATTAGGCTCTTTGGTGGTCTTGGAGTATTTTCTGTGACCTTAGTGACCAGATTTCCTCTCTATCCCCTTTGGTAATCTCCCCTGGCAAGCTAAGGGGAAAAATGCTTCGGTCACCCCTAGGCCAGAACACTGCATGTGTGCATGCCTATGTGTGCCTGCATGTTGGGAGTTAAGAACATGGTGATGGCCAGTTTTGGGCGGGGGCAGAGAGGTGAGGGGAGGAGAAGGAGATGTGTGGTAGTGTGAAGAGAGCCTGGAGGGTGTCAGGCTCCCCTTCAAGCTTGTCATCTCCACTCTGGAGAAACTACCCTGAAGGTGGCTGAGGCCAAGTGGGAGAGGCCAAAGGACTCAGGTCCTACAGACAGCGCCTTATAGACAACAGAGGCTCTGGGGCCAGGGCCAGGGGTGCCTTCTTGAAAGAAAGTTTCTTCTGGCACCCAGGGCTCTGGCTTACTGACTTCAGAAAGAACCAAGTGAAGGCTCGGTACCTGTGGCACAGTGGTTGTTACAGCACCACATACACCAAGGGTGGCAGTTTCTAACCCAGCCCAGGCCAGGTAAAAAGAATGACAACTGCAACAAAAAATAGCTGGGTGTTGTGGCAGGCGCCTGTAGTCTCAGCTACTCAGGAGGCTGAGGCAAGAGAATCGCTTAAGCCCAGGAGTTTGAGGTTGCTGTGAGCTGTGATGCCATAGCACTCTACCCAGGGAGAAATAGTGAGACTCAGTCTCAAAAAAAAAAAAAAAAAAAAAAGAAAGAACCAAGTGACTGCGGGGTAGGGGAAGTTACGGAGGATGGCTCTGCAGTTAGGGCCTGGTGGTGCGAGAGGCAGGCTACCCCAGTTTGAATTTCATCACATTCACATGTAAGCGGTATGGACTTGGGCAAGTAGTTTCATGGGCCTCTGAGCCTCAGTTTCCTCATCTGACAAGCAGCATAGCATAGTAATAATTGAAAACACGGACCCTGGAGTCAGACTATGAGATTCAAATTCCAGTTATGCCTTTTAGTAGTGGAACAATCTTGGGCAAGTTATTTAACCTTCTTGTGCCTCAGTCTTTTCATCTTTACAATGTGAACAGTAATAGTCCTCCTCCTCCTAGAGTTGAGGGACATAAGCTGTTTCTCAGTGTGAGAGGCTACAACTATGACCTTTGCCAAGGGTTGTAGCTGAGGGAAGGAAAGGTCTCGAGATTAAACCAAAGAGCCCTAGTTTCTGCTTCCCCAAAGCCTGTGTTTGACCACTGTTCAGTTCTGTTTAATTTGCTAGATCAAATAAAAACCGAAGGAGGCTACCTGTTTCCCTGTCAGTTACCAGGGACCTTTGGATTTTGTGACCCTGCTTTAAGCATCGTTGCCAAGGGCTCTGGAGAGCAGCAGTGTTGGGAGAAAAGGCAGTCCCAAGAGGAAAAACAACCCCTTTCCCCCTTCCAAGAGGTGCCATTCAGGGATGGAGGCTCCAGGAGAGAGGGGATGCTGGTTGCTGGGGGAAGGTCTCGTCTGACATAGCACCCTTTCCATCTCTGGCCAGCTGCATACCCAGGGCTTCCCCACTCCATCCCATCCCACCAGGCACCCAGGTGGGTGGAGGTACAACTCTTACCAATTCGCACTCTCCATGAGCAGGAGCTTCGGAAATAGGAATAGAGGATGGGCTA
The DNA here is from genome assembly GCA_963574575.1 of Galagoides demidoff. NCBI lineage: Eukaryota > Metazoa > Chordata > Mammalia > Primates > Galagidae > Galagoides > Galagoides demidoff. The sequence goes on along the minus strand of CAUYQV010133332.1, from coordinate 31,136 downwards.
AGGAAAGAGAGGACAAAGGTGCATGTTAGTCCATGTTTGGTGAGTTCTCAGCCTCAGGTGCATCTGCTGGGGAGGAGGAATCAGCCCTCAGGCAAGGGGCTCCAAGCCCACACTGCTTCCTCTCACTTGGCCAGAACTTCCTCTGTAGGCCTGTGTCTGAACAACTCAGGCCTGGTTCCCCTGGGAGTCATGGGAAGTCCCTTGGCTTCAAATTGTGCTGAGTGGTCCCTGAAGGGGTAGTTAGCCTGCAAGAGCCTTCCTTACCTTGGTAGACTCAGTCATGGTTCTGTTGTGACCCTTGGCCTCCTCAGGGAATGTCCCCTCTCACAAAGCTGCTGGGCAGTGGAAGGAAGCCTAAGGGGGTGGATCCCATGAGCCAATGGGGAATTTGGACTGGACAGGCGTCACGGGAACTTTGATTCGGGGTAGAAAGGGCATCTCTTTCCAATTCCTGGGAAGTTTCTTATGCTCCTGGTGGAGCCAGGTTTGGTGTACTGGGCAGACAGTATGGCCTGACTTTAGGGCAGTGGTGTGTGTGACAGTGGCTGGGAGCTGGCATACCTCAGTGCCAGTATGCCAGCTTTAGTGTTCGGTTCTATGATGGCATAGGCTCCTTCCAGCATTGGCAGAAAAACAAAACATTCTAATTTTTTGATGCTTTGGTGCCCATCTCCTTCAACCCCTCCATCCCCACCTAGTCCTCCAGGCTCTCAGCTGGAAATTAAAAACAGGTACAGATACGCCCATTCACTGAAAAGGTGAGGTTGCAAGTTGGCAGGTCACAGGGATCCTATCTGGCCCTCAAAAGTGTTCTATTTAGTCTATACAGAAGTTTAAAATGTTTCAACTAGTTATCAATGTTTATAAATCAGGACCTTTCATATATAAATTCTGTTGTCTTTTCTCTCTCTTTTTTTTTTTTTCTAAGAGATGAGGTCTCCTGCCCAAGCTAGAGTGCAGTGACATCATCATAGCTCACTGTAGCTTCAAACTGCTGGCCTCAAGTGATCCTCCTGTCTCAGCCTCCCAAGTAGGTGGGACTACAGGTACACACAACACACCTGGCTTTCTACTTTAAAATATGTAGAGATAATGGATTTGGGTTCCTGAGTAGCAGCAATTGATTGGAGCAGATTAATGGCCCTGCCAGTTAGGTATGCCCTCTCAGGTCTGCCACTGCCCAGGCCTGGCCTACTTTTCTCAATTTTGTTACCTTAAAGCCCCTGGAGGCAGCTGGTGTGTGACCTCAAAAATTTAAGAGACTCAAAGGCAATTTCTCTGGTACTTCTTGGGTAACCAGCATTTCAAAGTGAGACCCAGGAAAGTTTCCAGTGATCAGCACTCATGAATCTTCCCACTGACACATGTATCCATCCTTGACGGAGGACTTGATGGAGTTTCTCAGATCACTCCTATTACTGAGATTCTCTCTTCTCTCTGTCATCCTTGCCCCCCGCCGGCCCCACTGCACTGTACACCAAGTTCCTGTCTGACTCTGTTCTCACTATCCCTGCACTAATAACTTAGTCTTCTAGGTAGACAAAGACACAAATGGAAACACAAACACATGTCCTCCTAAGGTGGTTTCCAAGCCCAGGCATCCCGATCTGTCCTCAAGGTAGCTTTTATGGGGACAGTAAAGATGGTTCTGGCATAGAGATCAGGCAATAGGTGGCAAGTGTCCTTTGTAAGAGGAGCGGTTGGGTGGCCACAACTGGATCTTCCTTATTTGGAGACATCCCTTTCCTTATCTAGCATGGCTGGTGGGACCCTTGGGGTCAAGAGACAGGGACTGCTGGTGAGGCATAGACCACTAGAGAGTGACAGACATTAGCTTAGAATCCTTAAGAAATGCTTTACCTAATGACTAAATGCTACACTCTTGAACTGTACTGAAGGTGACCAGAGGCATGGTGAAAGTCACTGTCCTTTATTATGCACCTTAAGTAGGAAACCTGAAATCTCCTAGGCAATTTCTGCTCCTTTTTTTTTTTTAATTTAGAGAGTCTCTATGTCGCCCTGGGTAGAGTGCTGTGGCGTTAACCTCCAACTCTTGGGCTTAAGTGATTCTCTTGCCTCAGCCGCCCAAGTAGCTGGGACTATGGGTGCCCACCACAAAGCCCAGGTATTTTTTTGTTGCAGTTGTTTAGCTGGCCTAGGCTGGGCTGGAACCTGCCACCCTCAGGTTGTGGCTGACACTGTAACCACTGTGCTAAGGGCGCCAAGCTGGCAATTTCTGTTCCTTCTCTTACCAGTGATAACTACAGAAACCATTCTCTGGTCCTTTTTGCACTTATAGAACTAAATTTTAAGCCCAAGTAGCTATCTTATCACCACTCCTGGGAAGAACTGTGTTTCCAATTCAACTCTATACGGTTTACAAAACGCTTACTTTTTTAAAATTTTATTATTTTTTGAGACAGAGTCTAGCTCTGTAATCCTACCGCCTCCCCCGCAGAGTGCAGTGGCCTCATCACAGCTCATAGCAACCTCAAACTTCTGGGCCCAAGTGACCCTCCAGACTCAGCCTCCTGAGTAGCCTGGCTAATTTTCCCATTTTTAGAAGAGTTGGGGGTCTCTTTCCTCCGTTGGTATCAATTTCCTATGCTCAAGTGATCCCCCTTCCCTCGGCCTCTCAGAGTGCTAGGATTACAGGAGTTACCACGCAGGGATTTATTTTTTGAGAGAGTCTCACTTTGTCCCCCTTGGTAGAGTGCCATGGTGTCATAGCTCACAGCAACCTCAAACTCTTGGGCACAAGCAATCTTCTCAGCCTCCCAAATAGCTGGGACTACAGGCGCCGGCCACAATGCCCGGCTATTTTTAGAAACCGGATCTGCTCTTACTCAGGCTGGTCTCCAACTACCGAGCTCAGGTTTTAATATTTCTTATATGTGAGTTTAGAAAAAGACTCCTAAAATCTCATCTGGAAGTTGGAGGGCTATACATTATTAAGGTGACGCTATCTCCCACCTAATGTGTAGCTCTCCTTCGTGTTACGACAGCGATTCTCAAATTTCAAAGTGCGCCTAAGACTCATCTGGGTCGCTTAACAAAATTTTACACACAGATTCTCGGGCCGTTCCATCAGAGGTTAACACGACGACTCTGGGATGGACCCAGGGAAGTGCATGTCACAGCAAAGGACTGCGATTACTCTCCTCGCCCCTCGTGCTCTCTCAAAAAGCAAGCACATCGGACGAAAGAGCAGCACGTACGGCTGTGCGGATCTGGGAGGCGAGGATCGACGTTTGGAAGTTGTGTAGGGTTAACAGGGAGTCGCCTTGCCCAACACTTCATCAGGGACCTACTCTCCCCCCAATTCCCAAGGACCCAGGGCACCTGGAAACAGCGCGCAGGCGCAGAGCGTGCTTGGCTGGCGCATTGCACGCTGGGAGTCGTTGTCTGCTGCGGGCGAGCGGAGCGGCTCACCTTTGACCCCGCCCCCCCAGGACTTCTTCGGGTTCCTAACTAGCGTCCCTCTCCCGGATGCGTGGCACAGACCTTCCCCGCTTGCATCTCGCACTTTGCGCCTGAGACTCGTCCACGAGTAAGACCCAGAGACACCCCGATGAGTCAGACCCTTGACTGCCGTCCGGGTACAGCGACTGGCCTAGAATGATCTTTCCGGTCGCTTCCGTCCGGCCCAGCCCTCCTGCCACGCCCCGCCTCCCGGCGCTGCTGGGAGTTGCAGTCCTCTGAGTCCATCCCGCTCCCGTCTGGCCTCCGGGCCTCCCTGCCCTGCCGGTCCCGACATGCTCTGCGCCACCGGCCGCCTCCTAGCGGCCCGGGCGGCCGCCACGCTGTCCGCCCCGCCTGGCGCCCGGGGCTCTGCGCTCCGTTGCCGGCGCAGGGAACTACTTTTCCCAGAGCACTCCGAGCCGCCCTTTCGTGACTTCTTGGCGGGACGGCTGACAAGACCGAGTGTGCCTCCGGGCCGGAGGGTGATCTTGAGGAGGGGGAGGATGCCGCCGGCCACGGGCGGAGGCTTGGCAGGGTCCGAGCTGCGTGCCCGGAGGGGCCGCGGTGGACCCCCGGCGGCTAGGCCCGCGAGCCGGGACGTGGCCGCTGAGGCTGCAGCGCCAAGCCCCAAACGGTCTGCTCCAGGCTCGCAGCGCCTCGAGGCGGCCGGCTGGTGGGCCCTACTGGCCTTGGTGACGCTGCTGTCCTTCGCCACCCGCTTCCACCGTCTGGAAGAGCCGCGGCACATCTGGTGAGTGACAGGGAATCCGCGAGCACCATGGCAACCGGGAGGAAGGAACACCGCCTTCTGATTGGCCCGGGGGCACGAAGGGGCGGGGCCTACGCGGAGGAGAAATTGAGGTTTCGCGTGGTTGGTCTCTAGCGAACTGTGGGCTCTGTGAGAGGAGTTCTTACGCTGTGGTTGGGGACAGTGGGGTAGGATCTGAGGAAGCAGTGCTTATGTCTTCCAGGTTATACTGGAGTGCCTCACCTGCCTGTCAAATTGCGGTTTTTAAAGGTGTTTTGAACGTCACAAAGAATTGGGAAATTCCTGGTACAGAATTTCCGAAGGCCTGAGTTCCTACTTTGCATGGTTTGAAGGAATCAGCAGCGGGGAATATTCCTAACTGGGTGCCTTCATCCTTTAGAGCAGTGGTAGTTTGGGTGTCCAGGAATGGTGACGGGATTCCAGGAAGCAGATCGAAGGTTGTCCTCTGGAGAAGAGATTTATTTTTTTGAAAGCTTTATTTTGTACTGCTCAGATGCTAGGCACATTTGCTGCTCAAAGCTTATTAGCTGAGCATAAAAAGTATTAATTTGGTTTCTGGTTGGAAGGAGGAAAAGTTTTAATTTGAAAGTGATTGGTTTATCTGGCCAACAAGTGATAATCATGTTTTCTCAGTAACACTGAGAAGAAAGTTAGTCTAGAGGAAGTTATAAAACAAGCAAGAAAACAAACTGTCAGGGTTACCCTATTTGGAAATTAATCAGTTAGCCTGTTACTGTGTCTTGACTACTGGCAGAAGAGACTTGATTACATGAAGCAGGGTGAATAGCAGCATATTGGAGGTAGTTTCCCTTGTCCCCAGGTCCCACAGGGTGAAGCTGTGGGTGCAAATGGACCCACATACAGTGGGTTACATTGAAGCAAAGGAATAAGAAGCTTGGGGAATCTACTGTTTATAGCATATGGTTAACAGACCTATTCTTTCTCCTGGAAGGGGTACATTACCTCATCTCTCAGGTTGCTTGATAAACAATCCTGAGAAATGGTCTAGGTGAAATACAGTCAGGACCTTGCATTCTTGACATTCCCAGAAAGATGTGTAGATGTATGAGACATCCAACACTCTCTCTCACCCCACCATCCTACACTGTCTTGGCTTCCAGCAGATTTTCACATGCAACTCCACTGGCTTACCTGGTTACCTGGGCTGACAGAGGTAGGGACCAAATATATTCAATTTGTCACAGGCAGCATTTAATTAAGACTTTTATCAGTGGGACTCTAAGCAGCAGGATGAGGTCAACCTGCAGTATTTACCTCAGCCATGCTCTCTGGGGTCCTGGATTCAGCCATCTGTAAATAAGTCCTGGGGGAACCAAGAAAGCTCATTTTAGATAGCTGGGATGCAGTCTAAGGCAATATGTTATAACCTATGCACAGGTTGGATTTGCATCTCATCTTTGGTGCCATTGCCAATAATTTACACACACATCCCTATGTGAAAAAATAAAGCAATTCTTATACCCAGTGGAAAGACATTTCCTGGCCCATTCTTCTTTATATACTAGCATATTACCTAAAAGAGCTCAGGTCACTCCAGGATTTTTTGTTAAATTTTATTTGGATCACCATCAAATTTGATTTAGATTACCATCACAGTCACATGGGCAGTGTCCAAGAATAGATGCAGCCTCAGTCATTATAATCACTATACAAAGCATAACCCAAGAGCCTAGGATGTCGGGAGAAGCATATCATTGTATCAGGTCCATGTTTGGCACTTGATGTTGGTATCATCAGACATATGGAAATAGTTCAAGACTGGCCATGTCCACAGGAGTTTTTGTTTACATAGTGGGATGACAAGCACAGCTATAGGTCAGAGTGCTACCTCAGTTGCCACATAACTTATGTGAACCCTATGAGTGTTTTCCCAGGCTTTGGTGCTAGACCTAGGGGCACTGTTTCCCTTCTCTTTATGTCTAAGGTGTTCCATGGAAAACTGTGACTATTGGTCCATTGTTTCTTTCTTTCCACTGCCGCATAATTAGTGTGTCCCACTCTGGTACCTACAACTTCATCTTTTCTCTAGTTATCTCCTACCAACATCTAGATCTTTTTGCCAAGGACATTGTTAGAAAATTGACCAAGGCCCATGATATCTCCTAGTCTGACACATGTAAGCCACTGTTGGGGGATATGAAAAGCAGTGTACTCAACCAAGTGATTGTTATCTTTATGCTTTAGAACCATGTCACTCCAGTAAGACAATCCAAGCAACTAAACTAAAATGAAGTTTAAGTTCTGTAGACACTCTCCAAACACTTCCAGCTGATCTGGTTCTTTTTTTCTTTTCTTTTTTTTTTAGAGACAGAGTCTCACTTTGTTGCCCTTGGTAGAGTACTGTGGCATCACAGCTCACAGCAACCTCCAACTCTTGGGCTTAGGCGATTCTCTTGCCTCAGCCTCCTAAGTAGCCGGGACTATAGGCGCTGCCACAGCAATGGGCTATTTTTTTTGTTGCAGTTTGCCTGGGGCTGGGTTTGAACCTGCCTCCCTCGGTATATGAGATTGGCACCCTACTCACTGAGTTACAGGTGCCGCCTTTTTTTTTTGATGGGGAAAAGAAAGACAAATCATGTTCAGAAATGGTCAGGGAAAAATCTCAAATGTTCAAAATAGGTTTATATAACCCTCCACCCCTTTTTCTTTGGTGGCCAAGAAAAGAACCATCTCTGAGGATGACTGTATTAGGTGACCAAACTGTTTTACTAAAGTATGTAGACCAGGAGGAGGTGAGGGAGGTTGAGTCCGAAATCTTTTTGAGTTGACTTTTTTTGAGAGGACTATTCAGTGTTTGACAATATTAGATGCCTATAGATAGTAGGGAGTGTGGAATGACCCTCTGAAAACTTTGACTGTTGGCCCATTGTTGGGTAGCCATTATAACAAAAAGGTGTACTGTTGTTAGACTGTAGATGGTTCAGAACACTAAAAACATGAAGAGTTTGGTTTCAGGGGCCACAGTGGTATATGTAGAGTCAGATTATCGGACTGGAATAGCATCATCGACATTGAAACCTGAAAAAGTATCAGTAGTAGCAAGGTACCAAAGATAACCCCAAGAAGGCAACAAATTCCTAATGTAGTCAATTTCTTAGGCACAAGCAGGGCCACTGCCTGTGGTTTCCTTTACTGTAAGATAAGCAGGCCAACTTTTGGCAGGAGTCACAATTCTGGAATTGTGGTCTGCTTCCTTTGTGCTCAGTTCATAATGGTAGATGTGTTTCCACACCTGGTGGGTGGATGAACCCAGGTGGCTATGGCAGATATCTGGATGTTGTGGCCTTGATCAGCAGCCTGATTCTAACCAGGCTCATCAGAGTACTGGCTCTTACTGTGGACATCTACATGAGTGATCCAGACTGTCTCATTGATAGGTAGTAGTGATTTGTTCTGTGGCTCTCAGTTTCAGAAGAGTATCTGTAATCACTCAGTATTTCATCTTCCAAAGCCATACCAGATGCTTCAACCCTTACTGCAGTTAGCCATCTAGAGCTGTCAGGGGCTGGCTGGCTGCTGCCATCCATTGAACATCATTAGCTTTTAATTTGGCCTAACCAACAGTGACCAGGCATAGACATTTAGAGGAATCCTTGTGAATCAAGTTCCCTCTCCCTTATCCCATCCCAAACCAGTGCTTATGTTTCTGCGCCAGGTAGTGGAGTGGAAGGTAGTTTCTTCTAAGGGGGATTTGCCAATTTTTCATATAAAACTGAGATGCCTTTAGGGCCAGGCTGGCTAGATTCTTGAATATATGATTTCCACAGGACCAGTGAGTCTTGTTGAGCCCTTCCCTTGTTGGCAGTAGATTCCAAATTGATGCACTCCAAAGTAGGAATATTAGGCTAGAGAGTCCTGAGGCCTTCATGATTCAGGTGATCAGTTTCAACATGAGTTCGTTCAGCAGTCCTTGTTCACCCTGAGCTTTTGAAAAAGATGTACTTGGTACCTATGACCAGCAGGTGGTGCTGTTATCCTCATGAATGGCCTCTTTGCACTCCAGCAGGACGTGTTGTGTTTTTTGAGACAAAGAGTTTCACTATGTCGACCCGGTAGAGTGCGTGGCATCATAGCTCACAGCAAACTCAAACTCCTGGGCTCAAGTGATTCTCTTGCCTCAGCCTCCCAAGTAGCTGGGACTACAGGTGCTTGCCACAGTGCCCGGCTATTTTTTTGTTGGAGTTCTCCAGCCAGTAAGTTTTTAAAGTTGTGATTTCCCTTTCTCTTCCACAGATTTGTATTATTTCTCCTAGACCACCAGGAAGGAACAGGATCACTCCTCTATATGCAACAGTTCATGAACAGAGTAATCCTCTTTGATGCCTTTGGGATCAATGTAGCTATGTGTTCTGCAGTGGAAGCCACATTGAAGTGGCCCGAAAGGCCCCTACCTGCAGGGTCACTTTATGTTCCCTTCCCACTGGGAACATGACTTAGATTCTGTCAGCTGAATTTGGAAACTTTCTTCTTGAACTAATAAGTCCGATAGGTTCACATCAGGGGCATAGTAACAGCCACCCAAAGGTTGATTATGCCCTTTCCCAGTCAGAGAGTGAGAGGAGTGTTGCACGCAGTGGGTGGGGAGAAGCTTTTTTCATCCTTTAGTTGGTCACTGGGCTTGTACCACTTTCTCCCCATTGTTGTTGCCTGGGTCTGGTGAGCCATACACAATGCTGCAGGGACACTGTTTCCCTTCCTGTTGTCCTTAGTGCCTTGGTGACCTCTGTGCCTAGCAAATCCTCCCCTGTGAGGCTGGGTGGGATGATGTGGCCCCTGTATCCTGCAGAGCCCTGAGTTTAAGTCCATCTCTCCCTTGATATTCCCCAGCATGCTAGGGTGAGTGAGTGTGGCCTCAGTCCCTTTTGGAGACACAGACAGAGCTTTTGGCCCCACCTTTAATCGTCTTATTCTTTTGATTTTTTTTTTTTTGAGACAGAATCTCAAGCTGTCATTCTGAGTAGAGTGCCATGTTGTCACAGCTCATAGCAACCTCAGACTCTTAGGCTTAAGCGATTCTCTTGCTTCAGCCTCCCAAGCAGCTAGGACTATAGGTGCCTACCACAATGCCTGGCTATTTTTTGGTTGTAGTTGTCATTGTTGTTTGGCAGGCCTGGGCTGGATTTGAACCTGCCAGCTCTGGTGTATGTGGCTGACACCCTAGCCGCTGAGCTACAGGTGCCGGAGCCCATCATCTTATTCTTTAAACCAGCTGATGTTGTGGTAGAGGATGTGGGATCAAGGGGCACAGAAGAGAGAGTGGTTCTGAGCCAGTAAGCAAAAGCACATATACTTTTGGCTTGAGCACACAGCTTACCCAAGGATCTTTCAGGGTTTTCCTTTTACTCGAAGTCCTGATTATCTATTGGTTTCATAATAGTACTGAGTACATTGGATCCTTGTTTCTGTATCATTTATTGAAACTTTGGAGACTTGATTCATCAGCCACATCCATACTGCCTTTTGGCTTGGCTGCTGACCTTGCCTCCCCATTGTCATGCTCGTATCTCTCCCTCATTTGCCCAGAGGACAGGTAGCAATAACCAAGGCAGTATTCTGGCTGGTTTCAATGTGCCCTGTCTCCACTCAACTTCTTTAATACTTTGACGGTGGGGGACTCTAATACCCCATTGTCTGCCCATGGGAACCTTTATTTGATAAGCTCTAGCTCTCACCATGCTATGCTTGTTCCCCAAACCGTCAGGGTCTGAGCTTTTATTTTAGCCTACTTGCAAGCTGATAAGTTAGTCTGTCTGTCACTGTTTTATGGATGCTGGTAGAAGACAAGGTCCTGGGTCAGAGACTAAGGGCTTTATTTCCTGTGGCACAGCAAGCAGGGCAAGCACCAGCATGTTGGCATCAGTGCTGCTTGTCCCCAGAGTCCCACACGATGCTGTGGGTCTGCATGAATGCTTGCACATCGGGGCGGGGGGGAGTGTTGCATTGCAGCTGAGGATTATTGAGCTTGGGGATTTCAGTGTTTAATAGCAAGCAGTAAGCAAGACCATTCTCTGTCCCAGAGGGAGACACTGACTCTTCCCTTGAGGTTGTTTGCTGCAAACATAACCCTGAGCAATGGCCTGGCAAAGAGGGTCAGGACCTTGCATTCTTAGCATACCTGACAAGGCCCATAGGAGTATAAGAGAGTCATGGAGGACTGTCTCTCCCAACACAAACAAGCAATAAAAGTTGAGAGGAAATATGAGTATTGCTACTGGTTTTACGTGAGAAACTTTTAAAGTAAAAATCTCATGCCTTTTTGTTAGGATGTTACTTTCAAACTAACCACAAATGTTGGGGCAGTCTAAATAGTGGCCAGTACGTGTGGTCTATATAGTCTCTAGCGTTCTTTCCCATGTGTTATCTGAGTAACCCCTAATAACCCCCTAGGAGGTGGGCATGGCAGATATGTCATTGTCTTCATTGTGTAGATTAGAAAAGAGGTCTGGAGAGAGTGAGCAGTTTGTCAGATTATGCCGTTAGTAAGTGGTGGAGCTGGGACTGGATCTCTCTTCTTCCAGCAAACCTGTTTTGTCACACTGCTTTGAAGTTATTCTTCTCTTGGCATCACATGCCACCATGCCACTGTCTTCATCCCCTGTCAAGCAGTCTGCTTACTAGATGTAGATGTAGATTTACTGTTCTGCCCCTCTATTGGACGAGAGAGGGGAGAAAATAACAAATAGAAATGCCCAGACTCTGCCTGATGGTTTGACTGCCTTCTTAAAGGCCTCAGTATAAAGACGTATATGTGCTTGTATAGAAGAACAGGACTTTGCATTGTGTTCAAAAGCTGATGTGTTAGAAGCACATTACTTGCAAAATAACTTATGCAAGGGGATAGGTTTCAGTCTGAACTTAGTAGGAAAACCCTCAATTTTTAGGTTCTGGTTTTGTTCAATATAATAAGATCATAGTCAGAAGGTTACTTATCACAAGATTGATGAGCAAAATCAGGTTCCTGTAACAATCATGGTTTACAGTCTCTCTCTGATCAGTAGCCTAACAATGTGGGAGTGTACCTTCTAATAGCAAACGTAGTCTCAGAAGTTAACAGATTTGGAAGAACATGTACTACAAACCTTTTCATATTATAGGAAAACTCTTTGTCCTTTTAAAATAAATAGAAACTCAAGATGCAGAGTAAGTACACAAACATGTGACTTAAATTTATGGTAAGCGACTGGTAAATATCTGCTAACCTTTCTCATAAGTAAAGACTAATGACAGCTTGAGGTTGTGCTCTCTCAAATCACTTTTGTCAAAGCTTATTTTAAAAATTCAAACTTTTTCATTAATTGCTTGAAATGCATAGCCTTTGGTTTTAAGTTTGTGATTTTAACTATTCTTGGCTATTTGGTGTTTATGATAATTTAATAATTCTCGTTTCTCTTTTTTTCCTTCAGTTGGGATGAGACTCACTTTGGGAAAATGGGAAGTTACTACATCAACCGTACCTTTTTCTTTGATGTGCACCCACCTCTGGGAAAGGTGAGCAGTTCTCTAATCTGGGTAGATGGTTCCTCAGGGCTGGAGACAAGTCTTCATTTTGGATTTAATTCTTGGACTATAGAAAAAAATTCCCTGACATTGTAGACCAGCTACTTTCATAGAAAATCATTGGTGTTTTAAGGGTGTCTGGGCTTAGAAATGGAGAAAGGATTCATCATCTAAGGAATGGATGAACAAGATGTAGTCTATGGAATATGATTCAACCATAAAAAGGAATGAAGTTCTGATACATACTATCGTGTGGATGGACCTTAAAAACATTCTAACAGGAAGAAACCAGACACAAAATGTCACATATTATATGATTATATGTATATGAAATACTCAGAATGGGAAAATCCATAGAGATAGAAAGTAAATTAGTGGTTGTCAGGGTATGAGGGGAGGGAGAATTAGGGAGTGACTACAAATGGGTATGGGATTTCTTTTTGGAATCATGAAATGTTCTGGAAGTGGGTAGTGGTGATGGTTGTACAGTCTTGTAAAGTACTGTACACTGTACTTTAAAGTGGTAAATTTTATGTGAATTTTATCTAAATGTAAAATAGAAGGAATGGATTACATAATGCAGAAATAGCTGAGGGGAGCTTATTGTCAACATGGGACCTAACCCCTCCCCTCCATGTGCATTATTTGACCTTATTCCTCTTGGATGTTTTACAGTTAGAAATTCCACCAATTACTTTTTTTTTTTTTTGCAGTTTTTTGGCTGGGGCTGGGTTTGAACCCCCCACCTCCGGCATATGAGGCCGGTGCCCTACTCCTTTGAGCCACAGGTGCTGCCCAAAATTCCACCAATTAGAATTCATGTTACTCCTTTAAAAACAAACACCTCTCAGAAGGCTAATGGATTGGCCCTATAATTCACTCAAGACTTTCTTTCTAACTGGAGACTAGGATCTTGGGCACCAATGTGACAAGAATCTGCCTGTGATTAGTTGGAAAGTGATTCAGGCACGTAGCACTTGGGATGGAGGCAGAGGTGGCAGGAGGCAGGGATAGCCATCTGTTACTGGTGGACTTGTGGAAGGGTGAGAACATGGGGTAGGGACCTGCAGGAGGAGTGAGAGGAAGGTAGGACAGGTGGCCCATTTCAAAATTGGCTCTGAGCCCAGGGAAAGAGTAGAAAATATTTTGTTCCCTCAGGCCTCCTTTATAACCTAACAACAATAAAAAGAACAGCAATTAAATACTAGTCTATTCTAGGCATTTAGATGCATTATATCATGTAAGCCTCCCAAAAACCTTATAAAGTAGGTATTGTTATACCCCATTTTATAGTACAGATGAGGAAACTGGATAAGATAAGGAAAGATAAGTAGGTTGCATAGGGAACAAAGCTAATAAGTGGTGGAATCAGACTGGCTTAGAGTCTGCTCTCAGCGCCACACTGCCTCACGGCGGTGCCTTGTCGAAGACTATGTCTGTTACTACTATAGAATTAAGTGGCAGAATATGTTGAGTATTTGCATTGGGTTAGCCTGATGTCTGCCTGATGGAGGAGATTTTTGACAAGAAATCCAGCCAGTCTTTTTTTTTTGAAACAGAGTCTCACTATGTTGCGCTGGGTAGTGCTGTGGTGTCACAGCTCGCAGCAACCTCCAACTCTTGGGCTTAAGCGATTCTCTGGCCTCAGCCTTCCAAGTAGCTGGGACTACAGGCAACTGCCACAACGCCCAGCTATTTTTTTTTTGGGGGGGGGTGTAGTCGTCATTATTGTTTGGCAGTCCAGGGCTGGGTTTGAACCCGCGAGCTCTGGTATCTGTGGCTGGCACCCTAGCCACTGAGCTACAGGCACTGAGCCAGCCCAGTCTTTTAGCTGGGAACTGACTATCCTTTTATGGAGTGTCAGCACACTGTGGACATGTGGAAGAGACTGGCTGATATATTTAATTTACTTAGGCCTCCTTCCTCAACATCTGAAGGGAGAAAAGTGAGGCTTCTTTCTGGGAAATGTGGCCCATCTATACCCTTAATTTACCTTCTGATGGTTCTGTGTTCTATCTGGTTGAAAGAGAGTGATGAAAAAGTTGGAAACCTGTGAGACAGCAAAGTAGCTTCCCCTGGTTCTGAGGCCAGGCCAGTAAAAGAATCAAAAACTCCCTCAAAGTGGCAAGTAGGACGTTTTCTCTGAGGCTGATATCTGCCCCCTCACACTGGCCTTCAGCTCTCTGTACCTGGGGCTCCAGTAAATAGGAATTAAAAAATATTAAAAATGCTTATACATAATACAACTTTTTTTTCTTTTCTTCTTCTTATTTTTTGCAGTTTTTGGCTGGAGCTGGGTTTGAACCCACCACCTCTGGCATATGGGGCTGGCACCCTACTCCATTGAGCCATAGGTGCCACCCCATAATAAAATTTTTGATCAGTACTGGAGGAAGTAAAAGATCAGAAAGACTCTTCCATGTTTCTGTTCCTCAGTGGTAACTATAGTCAGCTTTGTTAATAGTATCTTATATATCCATCCTCTCAGGAATTTTTTTTTTGTTTGTTTTCTTTTGTTTTGATTTTGGAGACAGAGTCTCGCTCTGTTGCCCAGGCTAGAGTGCTATGGCCTTAGCCTTAGCCTAGCTTATAGCAACCTCAAACTCCAGGGTCAGTTTGTCTTCCTGCCTCAGCCTCCCAAATACATAGGACAACAGGCACCTGCCACAACGCCTGGCTAGTTTTTCTATTTTTAGCAGAGATAGGGATCTCATTCTTGCTCAGGTTGGTGTGGAACTTGTGAGCTCAAGAAATCTACCCCCCTCAGCCTCCAGAGTGCTAGGATTACAGGCATCAAGCCACCATGTCCAGCCTACTTCATTCTTTTTAATGGCTGTATATCATTCCATTATACAGATGTACCATACAGTATTTTATCCCTCTTCAATTGCTGAGCATGTATGCTACTTCCAATTTTTTTTTTTTTTTTGAGACAAAGCCTCAAGCTATCTCCCTGGGCAGAGTGCCATGGCATCACAGCTCATAGCAACCTCCAACTCCTGGGCTCAAGCGAGTCTCCTGCCTCAGCCTCCCAAGTAGCTGGGACCACAGGTGCCTGCCACCATGCCTGGCTATTGTTTTGTTGCAGCCATCATTGTTGTTTGGCGGGCCCGGGCTGGGGATTAGAACCTGCCACCTTAGGTGTATGTGGCTGGCGCCTTAGCCGATTGAGCCACAGGCACCGAGCCACTACTTCCAATTTTTAGCCATAATAAAGGTAACAGTAGTGAACATCCTTGTGCAGGCACCTTTGTATAGTTGGATTCCCTACAGCCAGACTTAGAGTCCAAGAATATGCACATTGGAAATTAGGTTAGCTAGACAGTCTTACTCTCTTATCCCCTGGGTTGAGTGGTGTTGTAGCTCACAGCAACCTCAAAGTGTTAGGTTCAAGCAATCCTTTTGCCTCAGCTGGTCCAGTAGCTGGGACTACAGGTGTCTGCCTTAACTCACAACTAGTTTTTCTATTTTTTTGGTGGAGGTGGGGGTCTCCTCTGGCTCAGGCTGGTCCCAAGCTCCTGAGCTCAGGCAATCCACCCGCCTCAGCCTCCTAGAGTGCTAAGATTATACATATGAGAGCCACTGTGTCCAGCCTAAAAGTATTGTAATAATATGTACTCCCACAAGCAATGTATAAAGGTGCTTTCCTCCTCACATCATTGCCAGCACTGGTATGGTTACACTTTAAAAACTCTCATTTGGAGAGCAAAACATGGTGTATCACTGTTTTCATTTGCATGTCTTTTTAAATTAGGTTAAACAGTTTGAGTTATTTTTCATGTTTATTAACTATTTGTATTTTGTTTTCTGTTTTTCTAGTAGGTTGTTCTTCTTTTTCTGTTGATTTGAATGAATTATTTAGTTAGGAAATTAGCTCAGGGTTACTTTTAATCATGAGGGAACTGACTGGGAATTGAATTCTGAGTGCCTGTTAAGTGGTTGGCATTGTGTTAGATGTTTTTCTTACAACATCACCTCTAATCACACGCTTTGCAAGGAAGGTTTCTTTCTTTCTTTTTTTAAAAATTAAATTAATTAATTAATTTATGAGACAGAGTCTCATTGTGTCACCCTCAGTAGAGGGCCATGGCATCATAGCTCACAGCAACCTGAAACTCTTGGGCTCAAATGATTCTCTTGCCTCAGCCTCCCGAGTAGCTGGGACCACAGGTGCCTCCCACAACACCTGGCCATTTTTTTTTTTTTTTTAGTTGCAGTTGTCATTGTTTAGTAGGCCCAGGCCAGGCTTGAACCCACCACCTTTGGTGTATGTGGCTGGCACCCCATTCACTGAGCCACGAGCACCAAGCCTGCAAGGAAGGTTTTATTACCCATAGTTCAGAGATATCAAGTTCAAATCAGAGAGCTATGTGGGATGCCAAGATCCAATTCATCTGTGTGTTTCTTTACTCCAGACCAGCCAAGCAGTCTAGGAATTTATGACCAGCACCATCAGTCTTGCCCTCAGAGATCCCGGGGGGAAGGGGTCCATTTGCTTGTCACTTGTCAGTTTTAGTTCATCTAGGTGTTTGGATGACCCTGTCTTTTCAGTACTTTAAGTTACTTCATATTAAATTAACCTCTGGATCCTGGAATTCTCTCCTACCCTCTTTTTTAACCTTTTAACTGTGAATAAGAACAAGCACCTATAGGGTATTCAAAACAATTTGTTTGGTGTGAACGATGTCTTTAGGTGTGCAATACAAGGTGTTCATTTGGTGGGCACACACCTGTAGATGTTGATTTTGCAAACCAAAACTTGATAACTTGAGTCTGTAAGCATCATATGCTTTGTTTTCAATATTTTTCACAGTTGTGCCTAAAATAATTTGTACAAATAGTGGATTCTTGTGGGGATATATAGAAATATGGTGTATGATAAATTCAGAGTATCATCAGGTTCACAGGACTCTATCCAGGAGAATTTGGATATAGAGGTAGCTTTAAGCCAGGCACTGTGGCTCATGCCTGTAATCCGAGCACTCTGGGAGGCTGAGGTGGGTGGATTGCCTGAGTTTCTGAATTCGAGACCAGCCTGAGCAAGGGCAAGACCCCATGTCTTAAAAAAAAAAAAAAAAAGAACTTGACATTGTGGCAGGCGCCTATAGTCCCAGCTACTTGGGAGGGTGAGATAAGAGGATCACTTGAGCATAAGAGTTTGAGGTTGCTGTGAACTGTGACACCACAGCACTCTACCAAGGGTGACACAGTGAGACTCTGTCTCACAAAAAAACAATATAGAGGAACCTTTAAAAATACTTCTTACAAAAAACATAAACCATCAAATACCTCAGAATCTGGGTAACAGATTCTGGAAAACAAAAATGTAGAACCTATTTCAAATTTAAAAGATGTCCATCCTTCAATGGAGAGAAAATTTGAATCCCCAAATGTATGATATTAATGGCAATATATCAGGAATAAAGGTCAATATTCATACCAAAGCATCAATTTTAGTAATCTTCCAGCTGTCTTCTCAGCACATTTAGTTAATCATATTGTACAACTCTGGAGGAAGAACTGTTTCTGATAACCATCCATTCTGTCTCACGGAAAGGCATTTCCATCACAGTATAGCAGTCCAACAGGAATATGACAAAATGTCCCCTGGAGATGTATTGTTTGCACAAAACATAAAAAGCAAAGTAAAACATGTTGTCAGCACGTACAGTGTCATGTGGGTTTGTGTATTGAACCATGCTTTGAATTGTACCATACGACAAAGGATTATTAAATTTTTATTGATAGGGGAAAGCTTTATCATTTCATATTAATTTTTTGTTTTCACATTACTTTTTTTTTTTTTTTTGAGACAGAGTCTCACTATGTTGTCCTCTTGGTGGCGTCACAGCTCACAGCAACCTCAAACTCTTGGGGTTAAGCAATTCTCTTGTCTCAACCTCCCAAGTAGCAGGGACTACAGGTGCCCATCACAACGCCCAGTTATTTTTTTTTGTTGTTGTTGCAGTTGTCATTGTTGTTTAGCTGGCCTGGGCTGGGTTCCAACCCGCCACCCTCGGTGCATGTGGCTGGCGCTGTAACCACTGCGCTACGGGTGCTGAGCCTGCACATTACTTTTTTCTTTTTTGAGACAGAGCCTCAGGCTATCCCCCTGGGTAGAGTGCTGTGACATCACACCTCACAGCAACCTCCAACTCCTGGGTTCAAGTGAGTCTCCTGCCTCAGCCTCTCAAGTAGGTGGGACCTCAGGCGCCTGCCACAACGCCTGGCTATTTTTTGGTTGCAGCCATCATTGTTGTTTGGCGGGCCTGGGCTGGATTTGAACTTGCCACCTTAGGTGTATGTGGCTGGCGCCTTAGCCACTTGAGCCACAGGCGCTGAGCCCATTACTTTTTTTCTATAATAAAATATTGAAACTAAAACCAACTTGGGTGAATTATTTTGATTAGTAAGAAACCAGGTTCAGTGCCTATGGCTTAAGTGGCTACTAAGGTGCCAGCCACATACACCTAAGGTGGTGTGTTCGAATCCAGCCTGGGCCCGCCAAACAACAATGATGGCTGCAACCGAAAAAAAATAGCCAGGAGTTGTGGTGGGCCCCTGTGGTCCCAGCAACTTGGGAGGCTGAGGCAGGAGACTCACTTGAGCCCAGGAGTTGGAGGTTGCTGTGAGTGGTGATGCCACAGCACTCTACCCAGGGGGACAGCTTGAGGCTCTGTCTCAAAAAAAAAAAAAAAGAAACCAAAGAATGTCCAGTAA
Organism: Galagoides demidoff; assembly: GCA_963574575.1. Lineage (NCBI taxonomy): Eukaryota > Metazoa > Chordata > Mammalia > Primates > Galagidae > Galagoides > Galagoides demidoff. The sequence continues at coordinate 12,667 of CAUYQV010133332.1, read as the reverse complement.
ACGTGCCACGAAAACTAAGGGTTAGTGCCATCGCTGCATGCCTCAGTTGGTAGTTTACTTTCTGAGTGCTCTGCAGTCAAAAGGTTAAACCAGGCCTTCATAGTCATTTACTGCCAAACATTGACTTTTTTATTCTGACTGGGAACTATAGAGATTGGCTCTGTTTCGAACTACTTAGAGAAAAAAGTGAGTTGGTTAGTGGTCCAAATCCAAGCTTCTCTAGAGGTGTTGCTAGGAGGGGCTCTCCCTGCTCAGCCAGTGTGTTCTGTCCCTGCACACAGCCTAACAGAGCCCAGGGTCAGACTGGAGCAGCCCAGGGCTGTCACAGATGGTTGGTTGCATGGAAAAGAGAACTTTACATTGTTGATGGCTAGAGAAATATAGAAATGGAGGGGCTGATGTCAAAATTTCCAAGGACTCGCAACTCAGTCTCAGTTTATAGTTGATTTGTTCTGGTTTAGAGGTGCCAAGTTTGCCTTTCTGTGCAGTTTGGAAACCGGAGAAGCCATTCTCTGGCCTATTGGCCTTGTCTCTCTTCCCTCTGGGCAAGTGCACGTCTTTGCATTCCTCTCTCACACTTTCTTCCTTCCTCTCTATTCATAGTGTATAGCTAGTTGGTCACTTTTCTCCCTCCTGACTGTGACTTGGGACCTCATTTTCCTTTCAAAAGGCCAGTCTCTCAGGAATCAGCAGCTTCCCATGACTTCAGTAGCTGTCATGTTTCATAACAGATAAAAGAAGACAGACTGAGAGAGCCCCTCACTGTCTCTGCCCTTCAAATCGTGGGTCATTTTTTCTTCCCAAGTGTTTAGTCTGCACTGTTCCCAAGAACTTGGCCATAACACAAGAGAGGATTTGTCTGGAGCAGTGAGATCTGTAAACAAAAGATTCTTTGCTCTGTAACAGCTGCAGAAGAAAATGTCACATTGGCAACTTTTTCTGTGGACAGTTGTCAAGGGAAGCCAAAGTCTGTGGGTACAGCTGGAAGGAAGTTCAGGGGGCAAAGGAAGCTTTTCCCAAAGGCCTCTCATCTTTCTGTTTGTTCTCCTTCTCTCCTCAGATGCTGATAGGCCTTGCGGGCTACCTGAGTGGATATGATGGTACCTTTTTGTTCCAGAAGCCTGGGGACAAATATGAGCATCACAACTACATGGGAATGAGAGGAGTAAGACTTTTTGACTTGATATAGACTTGACTGAACCCTGGGGCCGCACTCAGTCAGAAATATTACAGTAGGCAGCCCTAGAGTGGTGGCAGGTATAGATAAAGGAATTTTGGGATGCTGAGAAAAGGGGAGGATGATGTAGTGTAGAGATTCAAAAGTGAGGTAGGGAAGAAGGGAGGGGAAGCCGTGAGTAACAGAGAGATGATGTAGACTGAAGCACACACACACTGTCACCTCTTCCCTGTCCATGTCTAGTGTCAGACACTGGGGAGCAGCCTGGGACCTAGGCAGTCAGAGTCTCCTGCCGCCCCTACATCACCTTGGTGCACTTGTGCACTGTAGATTTTTTCTTCCTGAAGCTACAGCCTACCCCTGAGAATCTTTTCTTCAGTTTTTGACTTGGCATGGTGGCTCATGCCTATAATTCCAATACTTTGGAAAACTAAGGTGGGACGGTCTGAGACCAGCCTGTGCAAAACAGAGAGACACCCCTATATACACACACACACTAGCTGGGCATGGTGGTACGTCTGTAGTCCTGTTGCTTAGGAGGCTAAGGCAAGAGGAGAGCATGAACCCAAGAGCTCAAGGTTTCAGTGAACTGTTTACGCTGCTGCATTCCAGCCTAGGTGACAGAGCTAGACCCTGTCTCAAAAGAAAAGAAGAAATTTTGGCATCCCCTCACTCTTGACGCCAGCTTCTTACTTCTCTCCCCCTGAAGATTTTAGACACACAAGGAGTTTTCCAGCCTTATTGAAGGCTGTTCTAGGCCCTCTGTACCTAATCCTGAGCACCTGTACCTCTAGCTGAATGAAACCTGCAGAAACTGACTTCCAATGAGGGGTATACAGAAAAGCTGGCATTTATTAGCCTCTTTCCTTGAGGATCTCACAAGAAAAGATAAATGACTATATTCTTATTTGGGCTAATCCTGGATGATTTGAGAGGTCATATCATGCCATATTAAACAAGGAGCATTTCCTACCCTCAAGTTCATATTCCGTAGTGATTCACTGTCTTCCTAATGACTTTTGATTAGGCCTGACTCACTGTGGACCTGCTATGGAAATTGAGGAGGCCAAATATAACAGCCTGTCACACTAGAGCGCATTGCTTTCTGTTGGCAAAAAGTGACAACCTAAATGTGAGAAATTTGCATTCTCTATCTTTTTATTTTGATGGGAAAGGTAGGGGGATAGAGAGGGTGGTGATTTAAAAAATTCAAAGTACAAAACAACACTCCAGGTACTGAAGTGTCAAGCAATCTTTTTTCCAAAATCAAAATATACACATCATGTAGAATAAATAGTGGTTTCTAGTGTGATTGAAGAAAAGAACCAAGGGAGACATAACAAATAATGTTAGAAATAATTCTGGCCAGACAGGTGGATTGCCTGAGCTTATGAGTTTAAGACCAACTGAGCAAGAGCAAAAATAGCCAGGCACTGTGGTTGGTGCCTGTAGTCCTAGCTGCTCGGGAGACTGAGGCAAGAGGATCACTTGAGCCCAAGAGTTTGAGGTTGCTGTGAGCTATGACACCATGGTACTCAACAGGCGACTGAGTAAGACTCTGTCTCAAAAAAAAAAAAAAAAAGTAACGATTCTCTGAAATGTTAGTATACCTTCGGAAAGGTCTTTCTCAACTTATATTATACCTATAATTTTGTAATAGAAGCTAATGTTTTTCTTTTCTTTTTTCCTTTTGAGACAGAGTCATACTTTGTCACCTTCAGTAGAGTGCTGTGGGGTCATAGTTCACACCAACCTCAAACTCTTGGGCCCAAGGGATCTTTTTGCCTCAGCCTCCCGGGTAGCTGGGATTATAGGCACCCGCCACAATGCCTGGCTATTTTTTAGAGACTGGGTCTCACTGTTGCTCAGGCTGGTCTTAAATTCCTGAGCTCAAGCAGTCCACCCACCTTGGCCTCCCAGAGTGCTAGGATTAAAGGCGTGAGCCACCACACCCAGGGAGAAGCTATTGTTCATTATTACTTTCTCTGTGTTAATAACATTCTCCAGTGTTTAATCTTCAGAATAAACTTAATGATATAGAAACTCTTTATGTTTCACATTACATAGAGAGGAGGCTGAGATGAGCTAGCAGTGGTGGGTATATGTTGTTGCTCAATGGGAATATATGTATTACTTGATTTGATTCTTCACTGTTACCTTACTCTTTTCTTATTTATAGATACTCTATGTTACCTTTTCCTATTTATAGGTATTCTATTCTTTGGGTAACCGAAGTCATGCGTTCATCACGGCCCTTTATCTAAACACTAGTTTATACCAAGTCACGTAGATCACTAATGTTTAACTTAGCTTGTTATGTGAGAGCTTTGCTGTTCCTTCTCTAGTTCTGTGCATTCCTTGGTTCCTGGCTGATCCCCTTTGCCTACCTCACTGTACTGGATCTGTCCAAGTCCCTCCCAGCAGCACTACTCACCGCTGCTCTTCTCACTTTTGGTAAGTTTTCTTATGTATACCATAATTTGGGAAAATGGGCTGCCATGGTGTGAATGTAGCTGGAAATCAGTATGTTCAAGAGTCCTATCTATGCCCAATTCCTAATTAACTTTAGGATTGGGTAAAGTAGATTACAAGTCTCATTTTGTTCATTGGTAATACTTATATGTGTATAAATACTTATATATACAAGCATTTATGTTATTGGAGAGGAAAGTTGGCATGGGTAATCCTATGGGATAGATCATCTCCACGTTATTAACGCTTGAGTTTGGAATGCATAATAAGATAAATTTGTGTATGTGTGTTTGAAGGAAGCTTATAATTCAATTTTACTTCTCTTAGGTTAATATTAAGGTTTTGCATTTCCTAAACTAATTTTAACTTAATGCAAAGATAAATACCCCACAAGTAGCTGGATGGCAGGGGATAGCAAAATGGGAACTTGAACATTTTCTGTGGATAATCCTCATGCAGATAAATGAGAGTTGATTTAGAAGTCAATCCTATAGCTAGCCTTGTTCTTATGGAAATGAATTGATGACCTTATGGAACTTAATATTTAAAGAAGTCCAGACCAATTTAGGTGGGTATTTTAGGAGTTTGCTTTTACAGATACATTTCTTTTTTTGACAAATACATTACCAGATTATAGGCTCTTTCTGTAGAAGATTGGTGGCTTTTTCTTTGTATCTTTAATTTTCCTCTTCAGTTATTCATTCATTCAGTCATTTATTTATTTTTCATTCAATAATTATTTTTCAGGCACCTCCTCTGTGCCAGGCCAGTTTTCTTGGTCTAAGAGGATACCCTGATGAGATACTCTGCTCTCAGATTTTACCCTCTAGTGGAACAGACAGTAAATAAAGCAAATAAATTAATAGTCTGTGATGTGATATCTGAAGCAGTAAGTGCAGTGTAGAAAGTAAAGCAGGGGAAGGGATAATGAAGACCAATACTATGTTGGTAGGGTGGTCAGTGGAGAGTTTCCTGAGAAGGTAGCTTTGACCTGAGTAAAGCAAAGGATCAAGCCATGCAGAGATCTGATTGAAGAGTGTTCAGATAGAAGCAAGAATGTGTGCCATAGTCCCATCACCCATCACAAGGTTTCATGGGTTCAAGGAACAGCCAGAGGGCCAGTATTGTGAGGATACAGTGAGTGAGGCAGAGGGTGTTGGGAGATGAGGTTGGAAAGGTAGGGAGACTGTACAGGCTTTGGCAGCTGTCATGAGAATTTGTTATTCTGGATGAAATGGGAAGACATTGGAGGGTTTAAGAGGAGCATGAGGTGATGAGATTTAAGTTTTAAAAAAGTAGCCAAGTACAGTGGCTCATGCCTATAATCCTAACACTTTGGGAGGCTGAGGTGGGAAGATCACTTGAGGCCAGGGGTCTGAAATCAGCCTGACCAGCATAGTGAGACCCTATCTCTACATAATATATATATATAAAAAATGGCCAGACATGGTGATATGTGCCTGTAGTCCCAGCTAGTTGGGAGGCTGAGGCAGGAATTTGAGGTTGCAGTGAGCTGTGATCTTGCCACTGCACGCACTCCAGCCTAGGTGACAGAGCAAGACCCTGTCTCAAAAAAAAAGTTTGAAAAAGTCTCCTACTTGAGCTTCTATATAGAGAATAAGAGAATTTTTCCCAAGAGAAATGTTATATACTATGATAAGACTCTATCATAGGTAAGGATGGTTTGTGGCTACATAAGCAGAGTCACAAAACTCCCTTTTTATGGTGGAAATGAGGAAGAGACCTCATCTCAGGGATGCTCTGAGTGAATGATATCAGCCCTTGTTGGGACTGTGGGTCTAGAAACAGTGTGAGATACTGGTTTTCATTGCTGGGCTTTGATATACCCCAAAGCCATGGCCCTCCACCTCCCTGATAACTCAGGGATGACTCTGTGGCCCTTATACTCCTGACTTTACAAGTGCTTACATGGGATTAAGCAGCAAGGGGGACTGTTTCCTATTGTTGGGGTATTTGGTTTTCAAGGGGCCTGGCTCTTGACTCCATGTTTTCACCAGCGAGCTCATGTTTTTCAGACACAGGATGCCTCACTCTGTCCCAGTACATCCTTCTTGACCCCATCCTGATGTTCTTCATCATGGCTGCCATGCTGAGCATGGTCAAGTACAACTCCTGCGCTGACAGGTCAGAAACACCATCTTCAGGAGGGGAGGGTCAGAAGATAGGAAGCCTCAGAATTGCTGTAATGGCCAGGGTTAGGGTGGGTGCCTAGAGGATTATCATGTAGCTAAATTTAAGATAAGCATACTTTTTGTTAACCTAGATTGTCCATTTTATGTCATTAAAAATAGATTTTAAAAGTTTTTTTATAAATGCTTTTTTATTTGTCGTAGGACTGAAAAAATGTCAGTTGTCTTTTTCAAGAGTATGATTACATACTATGTTTATAATGGGGTAAATTTGGGTAGGGGTTTATAGGTGTTATGGAGGGGTCCTAATGCTGGCCCTCACCCACCTTTTATAAGCTGCCCCTGGGCACCCATGCTGGTTAGGAGATCCCAGATATGTTTACCCTTCATATTCTCTGACCTGGAGGGGAGGGTATTGGGGTAGATGGGTACTCTGGTGCCTGGACCCTATTTTTCTCCTTGCCCTCGGTGGTTGTATCCAGTCCTGACCTAATGGGTTGGTTTTAATGGTCCATATCAGTCCAGAGGATCCCTCCAGGCCCTGGTCAGTTCTAAAGCTGATCCTGGAGAGTCTGGTCTATTTCTAGAATAGTCTTTCCATATTATCTTTTTGCTTCTGAGAGTAGAATTTGTCATTCTATTAGATAAACCAAAAAAGTTGGCCCTTCCTGGGCTTTTCCAGAAGTCATTTTGGGTTTACCCATGACCAAGCTCATTAAGGTACATTAGGCTAATCAAAGCTGATCAGTGACTGGCAGCTCACTCTGACTTTGGGTTATCTTCTGCTTCTCACATTCACTTTCATCTATCATTTCTTGAATACATACTGTGTGCTAGGTACTATGCTAGGAGCTGGAGGTACAGAAGTACGTAGGTCTTGGCTCTTAAAGAATTCACTCTGGCAGAGGAGTCAGCCAGGTAATCAGAAAACTGCAGTGCAGTGTACTAGGTGCTGCTAAGTGTAGCAAAACGTTTAGCAGCACTAACTTTGGATCTGACCGTCTGGGTTAGAACTATGCTCCACTACTTGCCAGCTAGTTACTTAACCTTTCTGTACCTTGATTTCCTTGTGTATAGAAAGAGGATAATTATAGGACCTATCTCATAGGGTTGCAGTGAAGGTTAGGAGAGTTAACATGTGTACAGCATATGGAATGGTGTCTGACACATAGTAAGCACTCAGTAAATGCTGCCTTTGACAGGTCCAGAGGTGACAGAGAGACTGGATCCAGCAGGCTTCTCTGGAATTTCCTTTTACTCCTCCTTGATTGGTCACTAGTGAAGAATGAGCCTCCTTTAACTCAAACCCTATACTTAGCCAGGATCCTCTCCATAGCAAAATAAGCTACTCACTCTTACATTGTGGTCTGCCTGCCTTTACAGGGGTTTCATAGACCTCATCCTTCTTAGAGGCAGGCTACGGCCTCTTGGGTCCAGGAACCTCCCAGACAGATGGCACAGCATAGCCTCTCAGAGTCAGAGAACCTCTGCCCTGTCCCAGTGCTGCTGCTGCTTTTGAGTTTGGTTCCAGCTACCAAACTGAACTTTGTGTCTTTCTGCTTTTCAGACCCTTCTCTGCTCCCTGGTGGTTCTGGCTCAGCCTGACTGGCATCAGTCTTGCTGGTGCTTTAGGGGTTAAGTTTGTTGGCCTCTTTATTATCCTGCAAGTGGGGTTGAACACCATTTCAGACCTTTGGCACCTGCTTGGAGACCTCAGTCTTTCACTGGTGAGAACCCGAATAATTGTAGAAATGCTTTTGCTTCCAGGGCTGCTTGGCAGGAGCCAGTGGCCTTTCCCTGCCTCTGCTGTGGATGGTGGAGTGGCTGTGCTCTGGGCCTTGGGTGGGTTGGACACGGTTTCCCTCTGCAGGCAGCAGGACATCAGGTAGTGGACCAGCCTGAGAAGCTGGAGAGGTGTAAAGGGAGAGGATGGACTAACATCCTTGGAATCTTTGGAATTCTCTTTTGGCATTTATTTCTGTAATATCGTTTAAATGCTACAAACTACGCAGCCCGGAGATTCTCTCTAGCAGGGCACATGCCAACTGTGTGACAGACACTGGCTATATGGGACCTTAGATAAAATGGATGGGATGACTTTCTGAACTCAGAATTTTCTTTTCCTGACTTAGGGTCTCCATATTTGGAAGGCAGTAAGGGCCTTTAGGGTTTATTATAATATTATTATTTTTTAAGGGCTGATTCTGTACCAAGCACTGTGTAAAATGCTTTACTTTCATTATTTCATTTACCTTTTATAGCAGTCCTGTGCAGTGGATAGTTATCACCCTGATTTTACAAATGAGGATATTGAGACCTGGAGAGGTCATAACTTTCCCCAGGTCATAACAGGTACTAAGAGGTAGCTGTAGGATTCATTCCTTTTTTGTTTTTGAGACAAAGTCTCAAGTTGTCACCCTGTGTAGAGTGCTGTGTAGAGTGTCATGGCTCACAGCAACCTCTAACTCAGGCTCAAGTGATCTTCTTGCCTCAGTTTTTCTATTTTTTTAGTAGTGACAGGGTGGTCTTGAACTTGTGAACTCAAGCAATCCACCTGCCTTGGCCTCTCTAAGTGCTAGGATTCCAGGCAGGAGCCACCACGCCCAGCCTAAGTAGAACTGGTTTTGTTTGTTTTGTTTTGTTTTTGTTTAGCAGGCCAGGACTGGGTTTGAACCCACATCCCTCAGTGCACGGGGCGGTGCTTTAACCATTGAGCTATAGTCACTGGCCTGTAGGCTCATTCTTAGGTTAGGCTGACTCTCCCAACAAGTTTATTTATCTTTGCAGAAAATACATAGAGAACCATTCACTAAACATGAGATGCTGGGAATATACGATGAGTAAAACATGATTCCTGTCCCCTTAGAGTCAAGGGAGAAAGAGAGACATAAGTAAATAGTTTTAGTCCAGCCAGAAAATGCTCTGAGAACAGAGGACACTCAGCCAATCTTTGGGGATCCAGGAAGACCTGTGAGGAAACTGGGGCCTCCTACAGTTAGCCTGTGATGGCACAGCACGTTGGGAAAGTGCAAGTGCAAGGAGATCAGTGACCAGAACATGGAGAGAACCGTGAGCAGTGACACTGCCAATGTAGGTGTGATACCTTATCTGTGGTCTTGGATGTAGGGCCTGGAGAGGCAGCACCGGGCTGGCCTGGGTTCATCCCTGCAGTGCTTGGGTGGTGGGTATTATGGAAAGACTTATAGTTTCTACATGTTCTCTCCTGCTGGTTGTTTTTTATGATTATGACTTAGACGTCTATAGTGTACATATAAGGCATAAGGCTTAGCGAGGCCCCATATGCCTAGCTCCTCACACTGGCCTCTGTTTGCAGGTGACAGTGGGAAAACACCTGACCGCTCGAGTCCTGTGCCTCATCGTGCTGCCCCTGTCTCTCTACATGGCCACTTTTGCTGTTCACTTCTTGGTGCTGAATAAAAGGTACAGCCGGAGCTTTTCCAGAATCTCACTTCTGGTCTTCCTTTTGCTCCTAAGCCAGTGGATGGGCCCTGTGATTTCCTAGGTCTGCAGTTAGGATGATAGGAAGGGGGCCTATCATCTTTACCCCTGTGTTCTATCCTTTGGGTATCCCAAGGGCTCAGAAAAGCCAACGTCCTGACCTGAAGGCAGAGGAGAGTTTCCTAATAGCCAAAGCTAATAGTGCTTATCCCCAAACAAAGTTCCCTGAACTAAGCAGGGATGGGCAACAGTAGGGTGGGCAGTGGGAGTGGGGATGATAATAACTATGCCACCAGCAGCCACAGCTCTCATGTTAGCTACTAAGTGTCAGGAGCTATGTGTGAGTTCCTTTGCTTTTTGTTAAATCTCCATTTTATAAGTGAGTAACTAAGGCTAAACAAGGTTAGATATCTTGCCCAAGGTCATCCAGCTAGTAAGAGGCTGAGTTGAGATTTGACCCCAGTTCCTCTGACTCTATCACGCACATCTGTCCCCTGATGCCATACTGCCACTCTAATTCTACTCCCTTCATACTAACAGCAGAGCTCTTCCCAGGGCTCCTGGGAAATCACTTTTCCACTCCATTAACTTGACTCTCTTCTGTTCCCTCTTTCCCCATAGTGGTCCTGGCGATGGTTTCTTCAGCTCTGCCTTCCAGTCTCGGCTTTCAGGGAACAACCTTCACAATGCTTCTATCCCTGAACGTGAGTTTCTCAGGGCCCTTACAAAGGTAGAAGGGAAGAGGGGGTTCTGGGAATTGAATTGGAAAAGACAAGTATGTAGCTTACTTTAGCCTGTAGATAGTGAAGTAGGAGAAAGAGCCAGCTAGATCTAGCAAGAATATACAAGAGAGTGCATTGGGACAGTGCAGAGGAAGCCATCCTGAGCAGTGAGCTCTTTGGCCCTAAGGGAGAACATCTCATTTGTGGTTGTGGGAAGGCCAGTCAGAGAGAATCTGATTATAGAACAAGGCCTTTCAAAGCCAATTGTTAGTTTCCACCACAGAATTTGAGACTCATGTCCGTTTGCTTATTCACAGATAATAACTGAGCAAGTGTTCACTCTCCAGAAATAGAGAATAGAGAATAGAGAGTCTTCACACAATATGACCAAATGTGTGAAGTACATAGGGAGGGGACACAGCTCTAGGGATTGAGGGCGTGAGGCCTGTAGGCAGGCCTGGGCAGTTGGAGGGGATCAGAGATGGAACATGAGTGGGTCCCATTAGAGCTGGGCGTTGGAAAGACAGGTGGATTTCAACAGGTAGGGGAGGAGAGGGCATACCAGGGGAAAGGATGACAAGATCTAAGCTGAAGACAAGGCAAAATTCAAGGCACAGGTTATATATAGAAAAGCCCTGGAAGATAAGTTTGGAAAGGTAGGGAAGGCACAGGTATTGGCCTGCCTGACAACTTAGGAAAACTGAGCAAGGCCAAGCTCAGCATCACATCTTCCTCTTTTATTCCCTGGGGGAGAATTCATCCACCTTGTTCTGGGCTCCTACTGTCGCACATCGTCACAACTTTGTGGAGCACTTGCCCATTGTCTCATACTAGTCAGCATATGCAGCCGTCTTTGTAGACATGGCTGCTGTGGGGCCATACTCCCCCACCTTTGAATCCACCATGTAATCGATACATTCTGTTGATTGAACGAACCAGGAAAAATAGGAGGCCATCGCTGGTGGAGAGAGGGAGCTGAGTCAGCACAGTGGTGAATGGTAGGGCAGCCAGATCACAGGGGATTGAGAAAAGGAAGAGTAACGAGGAAAAGAGACTTCTCTGTAACCCAGGGCCTCCTGAGAAGGAGGGGATGCTCTTGGGAAGTGGTTTACCCTGTGTAGTTTTTTTAAAATTCAGAGTAAAAACCCAAACATCCCAAACACAACTGAACAGTTATTTCATATGACACTAGATTCAAAAGACACAAAAGGATATAGAGTGAAAAAACAGACTGTCACAATGTTCTATCTTGGAGAACATTCCAGACAAAGACATAACATGCTTCTTTCTTCTTTATTCCATTGAATACACATATAGACCTTGACTGAAGGACAAGTCGCTTTTAATCTTTTGGTATTACAAATAGGGCTTTGATGACAGTGTTAACATTCAGCTTCATCCAAAGTCCTCAGGAGGCAGGGCACGGGGATAAAGGGGGTGGCATGCAAGCAAGACTCTTCAATGAACTTGCTCTTAAGTTGGCTCCATTGGAGTGAGAAGGCAGCTGTCCTCCTGGTGTAGGCAGGCCTGGACCCAGAGGAGTCTCTTAGAGGGTTGTGAGTCTTGTAGCTTCAGAGGCCCTTCCCAGGCAGGGGCAGCCTCTTGCACACTGTGCTGCTCACCCTCTGCTGTCCCCTTTCCTCCCAGACCTGGCCTACGGCTCTGTGATCACTGTGAAGAACCTGCGGATGGCCATCGGCTACCTGCACTCCCACAGACACCTCTACCCCGAGGGCATCGGCGCCCGCCAGCAGCAGGTCAGTGAGCCTTTTATGCATGCCTCATGCAGCACCATGGAGCTGTTTACCGTCAGGGTTGCTGTTCACTTTCTTTCTTCCCTCTGGCTAACCTTGGCCTCTTTAGGCTTCAGCTTAGATGTTGTTCTCTGATAGCTGTGACCCGCCCCTCCCTGGTACTGGATCAGGTGCCCCTCTGAGGAGAAGCTTTCTCGGCGCCCTCTGCACGCCTGTGTGCTATTTTCACACTGAACTGTGAGCGCTTACTTTCTCCTGTCCCTTTGCTACATGATCGCTCCTCCTGGCAGGCTAAGTGCCTCACACAGTGCCTGGCACAGACTGGGTGATGAGTGGATAATGAGTAAAGTGTGGTGTTATGAACACAGACCCAGAACCCAAACCAGATTATCTGGATATGAATCCCGGTTTCATATAGAGTGCAATTTTGGACAGCTTAATCTTCTTATGTTTCAGAGTCCTCATCTTTAAATTGAGGAAATGAATGTTACCTCTCTCCATCATAGGGTTGCTGTGAGGGTTAAATGAGGTAATATATAAAAGTTGACACACAAGGGTTAGCCACGTATCATCTGAATAAGTGAATGACACTGTTTCGTTGTTAAGGAGTGTTAGGTGTGGCTGTCGTGGATGGTGCCTGAGAGGGAGATGCTGATGAATGTTGGAGAGGTTGTGGGGACAGACTTGGGAGTGGCCCCCATGTTACAGTAGATTTGACTTTGTTTCATAGACATTAGGGAGTCAATGAAAATAAAGAATGATGAGCGCCAGCCACGTACACCTAAGGTGGCTGGTTCGAATCCCCAGCCCAGGCCCGCCAAACAACAATGACGGCTGCAACCAAAAAATGGCTGGGCGTTGTGGCGGGCACCTGTGGTCCCAGCTACTTGGGAGGCAGAGGCAGGAGACTCGCTTGAGCCCAGGAGTTGGAGG
>CAUYQV010133328.1:0-24764 GCA_963574575.1 Galagoides demidoff | reverse complement strand
CATTGTTTCCACTGCTTTTTAATATTGTTTGCTTTTTTTTTTTTTTGGCCAGGGCTGGGTTTGAACTCACCACCTCCGGCATATGGGGCCAGCGCCCTACCCTTTTGAGCCACAGGCACTGCCCCAGCTTTTTAATATTGTAATGGAAGTTTTAGCCATCTCAATTAGGCAATAAAAGGCCATCAAGGACATCCATATAGGGTCAGAGGAGATCAAACTTTCACTCTTCGCAGATGATATGATTGTATATCTGGAAAACACCAGGCATTCTACTACAAAACTCTTAGAAGTGATCAGGGAATACAGCATCATCTTAGGTTACAAAATCAACACTCATAAATCTGTAGCCTTTATATATACCAACAATAGTCAAGCTGAAAAAATAGTCAAGGACTCATCCATTCATAGTAGTACCAGAGAAGATGAAATATTTAGGAGTTTACCTAACAAAAGATGTGAAAGATTTCTATAAAGAGAACTATGAAACTCTAAGAAAAGAAATAGCTAAAGATATTAACAAATGGAAAAACATACCATGCTCCTGACTGGAAAGAATCAACATTGTTACTATGTCCGTATTACCCAAAGCAATATACAATTTTAATGTAATCCCTATTAAAGCTCCACTGTCATACTTTAAAGACCTTGAAGAAATAATACTTCATTTTATATGAAATCAGAAAAAACCTTGAATAACCAAGACATTTCTCAGAAATAAAAACCATGCAGGAGGAATCATGCTACCAGACATCAGACTATACTATCAATTGATAGTGTTCAAAACAGCATGGTACTGGCACAAAAATAGAGAGGTAGATGCACGGAACAGAATAGAAATCAAGAGATGAACCCAGCTACTACTGTTATTTGATCTTTGAAAGTCAAATAAAAACATTGAGTAGGGAAAAGATTCCCTATTTAACAAATGGTGCTGGGCAAACTGGTTGACAACCTGTAGAAGACTGAAACTGGACCCACATCTTTTACCATTAACTTAGATAGATTCTCACTGAATTAAAGATTTAAACATAAGACATGAAACCATAAAAATACTAGAAGAAAGTATAGGGAAAGCACTTGAAGAAATTGGCTTGGATGAAAATTTTATGAGGAGGACTCCCTGAGCAATTGAAGCAACATCAAAAATACACTAGTGGGACCTGATCAAACTAAAGAGCTTCTGCACAGCCAAGAATGCAGTAAGTAAAGCAAGCAGACAGCCCTCAGAATGGGAGAAGATATTGGCAGGTTATGTCTCTGACAAAGGTTTAATCCAGAATCCACAGAGAAATCAAACATATTAGCAAGGAAAGGACAAGTAATCCCATCTCAGAGTGGGCAAGTGGCTTGAAGAGAAACTTCTCTGAAAAAGATAGGTGCACAGCCTACAGACATAGGAAAAAATACTCATCACCCTTAATTGTCAGAGAAGTGCAAATCAAAACTACTTTGAGATATCATCTAACCCCAGTAAGATTAGCCCACATCACAAAATCCCGAGACCAGAGATGTTGGCATGGAGTGGAGAAAAGGGAACACTAGTACGTTCCTGGTAGGAATACAAACTAATACATTCCTTTTGGAAAGATGTTTGGAGAACACTTAGAGATCTAAAAATAGACCTGCCGTTCAATCCCACAATTCCTCTATTAGGTATGTATCCTGAAGACCAAAAATCACATAACAAAGATATATGTATTAAAATGTTTATTGCAGCCCAATTTATAATTGCCAAGTCATGGGAGAAGCCCAAGTGCCCATCGACCCATAAATGGATCAACAAATTGTGGTATACGTACACCATGGAATATTATGCAGCCTTAAAGAAAGATGGAGACCAGACAGCACCTGTGGCTCAAAGGAGTAGGGTGCCAGCCCTATATTACCAGAGTTGGCGGGTTCAAACCCAGCCCCGGCCAAAAACTGAAAATAAATAAATATAAGAAAGAATGAAAGATGGAGACTTTACCTATTACATGTCTACATGGATGGAGATAGAACCTATTTTTCTTAATGAAGTACCTCAAGAATGGAAGAAAAGTATCCAGTGTACTCAATCTTACTATGAAACCAATTTATAACTTTCTTATGAAAGCTATAACCCACTTATAGCCCAGAAAGAAGGGGAAAGGGGAGAGGAAGGGGAGGGAAAGGGAGAGGATGGGTGGAGGGAAGGTAATTGGTGCGATCACACCTATGGTGCATCTTACAAGGGTAATGTGAAATTTACTAGTGTAGATATAAATGTCTTAACACAATAACTAAGAAAATGTCATGAAGTCTATGTTAAACAGTTTGATGAAGGCATTTCAGTTTGTGTGTAAAACAAGCACATTGTACCCCATGGTTGCATACACAGCTTTGATTATATATATATATATATATATATATATAAAAGTAACATATAAAACTTTTCTTGGCCTAAAGTGGTTGTTCAGTAAAGGGTGTCTGTGGTGTACCATGATTTTTATGCATGTAACCTTTAACTGAACCATCCAAAATGCTAAGCATTGAACCTATGTGTGAACAAGTGAAAGCTCACCAAGATGTTCACATAAGGTTATTCACAGCAGCACAATCTGCAACACCAAAACAATTTTAAAGAGAATAAACAGAATGTGTCCATCCATCAGGAAGCAAATAAATAAATTACACATTATAACTCTCTGTATATTTGCATTTTGTAGCTAAGGATAGATTTGTTTATTGATTTATTTTATCAAAGGTCAGATTGCAGACTATCCTTTTGTTTGTTTACCACATCATACGTCTCTGTATTAAAGGCAAATTCAATAAATGTTATTTTTTTATATGAAAAGAAAATATATTTCTGAACTGTTGAAAGATAAAATTTAGTATCAATAAATTCTGAAAGGACAGGGAAGGAAGAAAAGGAACTGTGATGGGAATCACACATTGACAGATGTGATTACAGATGAAGTGCCTGACCTATATGACCAGATTAGCAGTAGTCTGTGAGAAGGACAAATCAAAGTTAACTGGATAAAGCGTAACTTTAGTTAGTATCAGAATATCAGCCTTTTTATGCTTTAAAATTTGGTTTGCCTCTCATAGGAAGTCTTCCTGACCCTGGAATGCTGGGTTTGAGACCTGCTTCTATAGTTAAGTTGGTTTGGTGAATGCAACTCCAAAACAATGAAGTGTAAGATTATGAGATACTAAAAACTGTAGACTTCTTTGAATGTTAGTTAGAATTCTTCTAACAAATTTCAATAACCTCTGTAACGTAGTAATTAACCTCTTTATTTAACTCTAAAGGTAAAGATACTCCAGGAAAAGAATCTATACATAAAGTCTTGTGGTTTCTCCTGAAATTACTCTCCTTGTTTTTTAAATGCAAGAAATACCCAGTTCCTCAAAGGAGGATGCAAATGTTTTCTTTTTCTTATTACTCACCTGTGGTGTTTTACAAGGCATCTCTGCCTTATAGACCACCCATTTAGTAGAAACAATTATTTAAAGTATCTCATATCTCAAAAATCATCAAATATGCCAGAAAGATGTAATCACAGAACAAAATACAAATGTGGCAATATCAATGAAAACAATAACCAGGCATTTAATGAAACTTATGCTATACTTTATGCTAATGTATTTCATAAAGATTGCTGAGATTTCAATAAGAGGTAGTTTCTAAATCTTCTCTTTCTAAGATATTTTAAGTATTTCTTGAGTAGACCAAATATTTATTTATTTATTTTTTATTGTTTAATAAAGGTTAATTGAGGGTAGAAAGAATTAGGTTAAGCTGGTTGCATTTATAAGGTAATTCCTCTTATAATTATGTCCTGCCCTCAAGAGATAGGCTATACACTGAAAAGTTGTGCCCCTTAGGTGGGAGCACCCCCATTGCCCTCCCACCTCCCCTCTCCCCACTCCCTGGTTGCCCCCTACCTTGAATTGATTTGAGTTTTTCTCTTATGCAGGTATATGATAGATTGTCTACTGGCTCCATATTAGAATTGAATATATTGGACTCTCAATTCTCCATTCTTGTGATGTTTTACTAAGAAGAGGACTGCAAACTAATACAACCTTTCTGGAAGGAAATATGGAGAACCCTCAAAGAACTCACATTACACCTTCCATTGGATCCTGCAGTCCTATTACTGGGCATCTATCCTGAACAAAAAAAAACAATTTTATCATAAGGACTTTGCACTAGACTGCAGCTCAATTTATGTTTTGCCAAAATGTGGAAACAGCCTAAATGCCCACCACCCCAGGAATGGATTAACATGCTGTGGTATATGTATACCATGGAATACTATTCAGCCATTAGAAAAGATGGTGACTTTACATCTTTTGTATCAACCTGGAGAGAGTTAGACCAAACATTTCAAATCATAACTGAAAGAAAGCAAACAATTATAAAATATTGAACCACAGAGAAGTACAATGTATTTAAAGTAATATGTGTCTTTAGAGGGAAATTTAGCACCCTAAATACTTATTCTATAGTAAAAGAAAGGCTAAAATAAAGTAGGTATAAATCTACTTTTAAATTAAAAAATAGTGATCTAAACAATGAAATAATATAAGATCAAGTATGAGAAAAAAATACAATAGATAAAATGAACAATGACAAAAATTGATTTATGAAGCAATTAATAAAATTGACAAATTTAGGGTCTAATAGCTTAACAAAGAAAAATAAAATCAAGAAATAACATCTGAAAAAACACTATAAAAAGTAAGCATTACAGCTTTTACAAATACTTTAAGATGACAATATCAATAAATTTATGTGAATAAATATGAATATTTAGATGTAATAAAAAAATTTCTAGAAAAATACAATCAATTCCAGGAGAATTAAACAATCAACTGGTCCTGTGACTATTTCAAATGTGAATCTAGTAGTTAAGAAAAACTTTGTTCTTAGAAAAGTTCATGTCAAAATAGTTTCACCCACAAAATGCCCATATTTATCCATAAACAAATAATTCTAATATACATCAAATAAATATAGAAAAATAGTACTAATAAAGTCATTTTATGAAGCTTTGGTTATACGTGTATTATTCGCAAAACTCAAGACTTCTGTAAGAAAGGACAATTCATGGCTGGCTTTATTCATGAATAGAGATTTGAAAAAGCCAGGCAAAATATTAGCAAATTCACTCCAGTGATAAATAAAAAGACAAAGTGAGTTCACAATAGCAAGTTTAGTTTCCATGAGAAATGCAATAGATATAATTTACCCAAATAATAGATTAAAGGAGAAAACGTATTGTTTATTTCAGTGGTTGTAATCCAACAGAAAACTTTTGATAATATAAGCATTTCTTTAGGTTTAAAAAAATAAAACAGATGCTCAGCAAACCACACACAGAAGAGACATGATGAGGTGTATCTGTGTCACATTAGTAAATATGATACAGTGTGTTTATAGTAGAGCGATGCCATACAGACAAATAGAAAAATAGGGAGATAAAATCTTAAGTTGAGCATTTAATTTGCTATCGTATAAGTCATAAAGACCAAAAATAGCCATTATTATCCATAATTAAATACTATATTGGAGTTTCTAGCAAGTACAAAGAGTAAAAAGAACTAAAATTAAAAGCACTGGAGTGGAAAGAAAACATTTTTCAAAACATTGTTATTATTTGCATATATTAGGAGGTCTACATTGAAACTACAAAATAATCTAATAATCTATAGGTAAATGCTTTGAATTAGTAAGCGGTTTTAGAAAGTTTTCCAATTTTGATTCAATATGAAAACTTAACATTTCTTGCAAAATCTTTTCTTTTGTCTTGACTTTGCACAGGTTCCTCACAATGTGTCTTGGAGAAGCTTTATTAGAGTTGAGGCAACCTGGGGTCCAATATCCCTCTGAAAGGAGCATGTCAGAATCTTTGGTGATATTTGGGAAATCTTCATTTATAATATTCTCTAGAATGGCTTCCACTTCTCTGGGGCATTCTTCTTCCCCTTCTGGGATACCGATAACTTGTACGTTTGAACATTTCATAAAGTCCCATAATTCTGTCAATGAACGTTCTGCTTTCTCTCTCTTCTTTTCTGCCTATTTAGCTATCTGAGTTATCTCAAGAGCTTTGTCCTCTACCTATGATATTCTTTCTTCTGCAAGATCTAATATATTATTGATACTTTCTATTGCATATTTAAGTTCCCTAATTGACTGCTTCAATTCCTTCAGCTCTGCTATATCCTTTCTATATTCTTCATATCGTTCATCTCTTATTTGATTTTGTTTTTGGATTTCCTTTTGGTTATTTTCCACTTTCTCAGCAATTTCCTTCATTGTTTTCATCATCTATATTTTAAATTCCCCTTCTGTCATTCCTAACATTTCTTTATAGGTGGAATCCTCTGCAGTAGCTACCTCATATTCCCTTGTGGGGGAGGGTGTTGCTCTGGACTGGTTTTTCATGTTGCCAGGATTTTTTCTGCTGATTATTTCTCATGAGTGTTTTCTTTCATCTGTTTCCTTGCCCTAATTTTCCTTTCACTTCCTCTTGCTCTTTAATTTACTGTGCCAGTAGTTTAAGGTTTTAATGAATTCTTTTGATACAGGACAAGAAGGATGAGAAGATTTAAGAGCAAGAAGGGAAAAAAGATTTGAAAAAAAAGAAAGAAAGAAAGAAAAAAGAGAAAGGAGAGGGGGTGAGTAAAAGGGAATATTGACAAAAAGAAGAGAGGCACAGAAAGAGGGAGACAGGAGTAATATAGATGTACAGTAGGGTACTTTGACCCAACCTTAAAAGAAAAAAACCCAACTTCTGGGGGTGCTGGGTTGGGTGGTTCTCCGGAGGTCAGCAGCTCATTGCCAGCCTGTTCAGAAACAGCACCCCACCTCCACCAAGTAGAGAGGAAAGACAAAAATACTATAAATCAAACTAAAACAAACAGAAAACCTTATGGGATAAAGTTGGGGGAAAACCAAATAATAGGGGCAGAACACTAGCAAAAATGAAGTTTTAATTGTTAAAGAAGACAACAATGGAAAATTGTTTTTAAACTAGAAAAATGAAGAATGAAAAGAAAGAAAAAGAAAAATGAAAAAAAGATAAAAGAAAAATCTAGAAGGAAAATGTTGAAATAAAAAAAAAGAAAAAAGAAAAAAAGCCAAAACCAAAAACAAAGCAGTATATATATCTTGCTGAATATTGTCTGGGCAACAGGTGATCTTCTGGGGTATGAGGTGTTAATCACAAAGCTGACACAGCTGTATGAGATGGAAACTGGAGGCCTCTGCTGATTTCTCAAACCCCTCAGGGTTGAGAGCCTAAATCTTTCCTCATCCCACTTAACTCTATGCCCCTGAGGGCCAAGGCTATAATCTGCCAAACAATGAAATCTCTGTGTCTCAGTTCCTGCCTTTGGGTTGCTCAGACACTAGATTACTAGCCCAATGTCAGCAGCCTGATCCTCAAGCTGTCACCCTGCAGGTGGGGCCTGCAGGGGCAGTTCTCCTACAGTGGCTGCCCACACTCTGTGACCCTGAGGGTGGAGCCTGTAGGGGCAATTCTCCCACTGTGCTGGGTTGCCCACAATATTAGCTCCAATCTGGCTCAGGGGCTCAGTCTGGGGCCCTAGACAATGCCTAAGGACACCCACACTCTCACCCAAGTTCTCTCAAGGTAGCTGAACCAAGTGCCTAAATCCAAAAAAATAAAACAGCTCACAGGTAAGGCCTTTCCTACTTGTAATCTCACTGTTGATGTTACAGCTGGGGCGGCCTTTGATCAAATGAACGCATGCTAGGACTTGCCAGTTCTCCACTGCTTTTGTACTCCTTGTGGGGTCAAGAATCTTTTGCTGCCTTCCTGTGTCCCCAAAGGGATATTTCTGGGCAGATCCTACTAGCCAGTGATTCCTGGAGTCTTATCTCTCCAGTTTCACCGTGCCCAGTTGCAAGAAAGCTGTTACTCAGCTGCCACCTTGCTCCTCCCCTCCTGAAAACTTAACATTTCTTTATAACAGCTATCAATAATGTGAATTTCATAATAAAGATATGTACAAAAAAATATTAGTTTTCTAAGATTGAACACTAAAGAAATCCTGAGAATAAAATTACAAACTGTTCCCTAGAGAAAATAAATAAATAGGAAAAAATTATAATGACACACCATGGAATGGACTAGTTGATATTAAAAACTGTCAATTATCCCCTAATTCATCAATATGCTCCATGTAATTCTAAAATATCAATTTCTTGTGTGTTTGTATGAAATTTAAAGCTAATTCTAAAATGTTAAGGAAGAACCAGAAAGTAAATCTTTCTTGAACTTTGCCAGATATTAATTAATTGTTGCAAGCTATCATGGTATTAACACAGAGGTTTTTTACTCCCAGGAAAGAATTGAGAAACCAGAAAGAGAATTGCACAAATACTGAAACTTAATTTGTAACAGTAAACATTTTAGATCAATAGAGGGAAAGACAAACATTCTAATAATGTCACTGAGGACTGGTTATATAAACGGATAGAAAATAAATAAATACTGGGCCCCTAGCTCATATCACACAAAAATTCAGACAAGATGGATTAAAAACCTAAATGTAAAAGGTAAAATTGCCAAGATTTTAAAAGACAATATAGAACACCAATATGACCTATCCTTAAAAAATTAATTTTTGCATTTGACTTCATCAAAATGAAGAAGTATTCATTAAGCCATATACAGGCTGTCCGTAAAGTTTGCATGCAATTTACTATGTTAAACTAATTTAAATTGCACACAAATCTATCTTTATCTCCACCCTCTCTATAAAGAGATTTTTTAAAAACTAGCCTATGGATGTGTGATGAGACATTTTCACATAGGCATTCACCAAACATCCATATCCAAAGTCAATCAGAGTACTGTGTGTGTGTTTTCAATAAACAAGAGGAAAAATAATTAAAAATTGGAAATATAAATGAAGAATTTTAATAGATAGGAAGAACAAATATCTCATAAAAAAACAGATGACCCATATTAAAAACTAGTGAAATGGAGTTTACCAGGAGCGATTATTACATACCATCAAATTCAGGGAAAAGACAATATCAAGCATTAATAAGGATACAGAGCATTGTTATCCACCGAAATGAAAATTGGTGTAACAACTATGGAAACAATTTGTCACGACAAAATAAATTTGACATGTATACTCCGTAGACACACAAATCTACTATTAAATATGGACCCTAAGAAAACACTGGTTCTATCCCCGAGCTGTGCACAAGAATACTTACAGCACCACTGCACATGACAACTAACCCTAGGGACTGCCCAAATGTCCACAGAGAGAATTGTTATAGGAAAGTAAACAGTAGTAAACACTACCCAATTAGCATTGTGAATACTGATGTGAATTGATCTTAAAAATCATTTTGAGTGAAAGGAGAAAGCCATGAGATTTTAGGTAAAGTTCAAACCCAGGCATTTGTTTAAGGCAAAATACAAGGTGGCAAAAACTACAGTGAATTGTAAGAGTAAACACAAAAATTCAAGTCTTTGCAGAAGCACAGTAGCATCGCTGATGGTTTCTTTTGGCCAAAATATGGAAAACAAAGACATATATTTTGTACTGATTCTGCATGTGTGTGTGTGCATGTGTGTACATGTGTGCATGCATGTGTATGTGTGTGCACTGTGTGCATGTATGTGCATGTGTGCACCGTGCGCATGTGTGTGCACATGTTGACATGTACGTGTGTGCGTGTATATGCACGTGTGCATTGTGTACATATGTGTGTGTGTCTATGCATGTATACGTGCACAAATTTAGGTTTTAACATACTTTCATTTAAGGTACTTCACAATATCAAAATAGTAAATTCTAGTCTGTTATATTTATCATGTATCTTCCAGCAAATCAGGTAGAATCACACAATCTCATGTAAAAGCTTTTTAATTGCACAAAGAATTTGAACTTAAATTTGTTACTTTACCAATTTCTTTAGTAGATTAATTTTCCCTTGCTCTAAGTGAGGATGAAAATGTAAAAAGTCATGTTATCCAGGAGATGGAAATAATGGTATAAAACACAAATACATGTGAGATGCTGGATTTTTGTAATCCTAACTCATTGGCATCAGCTAAGGATAGACACGCCAATTCATGGGAAAGTAAAGTAGACAGACTGGTAATTCTTACAGTTATCATCAGTTGAATTTATGATAAGTCCAAATCTTGGTCAATTACTTTATGTCTATGGAGTGTACATAAAGTTCATGAGCAATTTAAAATTTAAAACTATTTTAATTTGCACACACTTTATGGACAGCCTGTATTATATTCAAGTCTTAGAGAAATTCTACAAAGGAGAACATTAGAAACGTCAAACTGATTTGCCAGTTACACAGCTTGTGTGCTGAAAAGCTCAGACTGAAACCTGGTATATCTCTTTGCTTTGTGTTTTTGTCCTTACAGGATATTATCCTGATATTATTATTCAGGGCCACACAGGGGGACATAATGGAGCATGATAAGATCTGGTTCTGAGTTTAGCACTGGGAATTATTAGCTGTTTGGCCTTGGGTAAAAGTTAATAAATTCTTAGGGACTCCCTTTTTTTAAAATTAATGACAACAGTACCCCCCCATGAGAGCTGTTCTGAAATTCAAATAAAATACTCATGTAAAAGATCTAATGCAAAACATCCAGTCAGTATGTTTTTGATTTCTTAAATTATCAACTTGTGGCAGCTTTCATCGGAAAGATTGTTGGAGACCCAACAAACTTCAGCATCCTCAAGCTGATCAAGTGAATAGAAGAAAGAGATACCAGGATAACAAAAGTGAGAATATGATAAGGAACTCACTCCCATGACCTTTCTTGGAGTCATTGCTGCGGAGGACACATGATAATCCCTGGAGGAAGTTGATTCTCTCAAAATGGGGTTCATTTTTGGGGTCAAGCTGCTTTAATGATGTTGAGGTGAGGGGAGCTTTATTTCAAGAAAGAGAATGAAGGAAGGAAATGAAAGAAGTCTATAATTAGGTCAGCTGTATCTGACACAGATCTTAAAACATCTCCGAGCCTGGGACAACTTACTATTTAAGCAGTCTCACTCCTGTCATCCTGCGGGGATGGGTTCAGAGGAAGGCTGGGCAGGAGGACCTGACACATGGGTGAGGCACAGTTCTGTGGCTGGTCTGACCTGGAATGCTGCTCAGATGTGTTTAGCAAACACGTTTCTATTTCCATGACATCCTCACCATGAAAAAATCAGAGCTCCTTTGGCCAAATAAGCAATGTGGGCTTCCCGTCACTCTTCATTCCCTTTCACTGGATTTCCACATCTATATCGTTCTGAATCCTTATTTCCAACAACCTGATCTTCCAGTTCGTCTAGATGGGCTTATTCTTTTCCTGTTATTTCGTCCTGAAACTCTAGCTTAGGACTTGTGAACATGGACAGACCTCCTCGTTTTCTTCTAGCTGCTTATTTGTTTGTCCAAGTCCTGCCAGCCTTGGGTCCCCAGTTGCTATGATCCACTGATTTGCTGGAGCCCTTGCTCCTCCCCAGCACCAATGTCTAGAAATCATAGTAGAAATTGGGTAACTTCTCCTTGTCGGTTAGATACACGTCAGCCTTTAATGAGCAAATCTTGCTCAAAATATTAATACCTATCTACCAGGTCAGGTCTCATAGGTAAATCCCAAGACATCCCTGGGAATTATTAAAAGTGGTGTAGAAAAGTAAAGTAGCATTGGTTTCCAGAATTTTAATCACCTAGATGGCAGCTGCCATTGGCAGGGCTATTCATTATATATTTTCTCTCTGTATCTGAAATTCGAAGTCATTCTGGTTTTGCCCAGTGTTGAACTTTGCTATCCCCATGAGACACACTTCACCGTGTGTGGAAGAAACACTGCTTAGAGATCCTTTAAGGCACAAGTGAGACACTGAGGTAAGGCAAGCAGCACTGTGGCTTACACTGAACTCCATACCTGAGCGCATAGCCTCTTTCTGAATGCTTTCATAGTCATGCCAGTCCTTTCTTCTCAAACCATCTGTCCATGAATAGAACTGCCCATCTCCCAGGCCCAGTTGAAAAGTCTGTGGAAAAGGAAAGCATTCAAGCATGAAAAGGAGGTATTTCCTTTTGCATGGTAGGTAAACACAGCCAGGCACATGATGGGCAATCAAAGAACATTTGTTGAATAAATGATTCCTTGGGTAGTGAAAAGAAAGCTATTGCTGGTGACCAGGTGAATACATATTTTCTTTACCTTTAAAAGGAAAGAGTCTCTGCCACACAGCCCCTACCACTCTCTATTTTACTTTATCTACAGAAATTAATAGGATGTGACCTCTAAGCATAAATGCCTAGCTGTTTTTATTTGCCCATAGTGTCAATATTGATAATGCTACAAATTCTGGCATTGCCTTTAATTAATTTTGCAGGTCATTCGTCCATTTTAATCAAGCATATTTGAATGTTTGTAACACTACCAACCATTCAGTGAATGCTCAGTATGTGCCAGGTGCTATGTTAAATACTCTGTGTATAGAAGTTTAATATTTGTAATAGTCTTGGCTTATAAATCCCCATTTTGTTTTTTTTTGCCAAGTAAACTTGAGAGAACCACTTCAATTAAATCACAATTGACAAAACCAGGATTTGAATCAGTTCCGTTAAGACCAAAATTGTGGACCAAGCAACTATCAAGTATCCCGTCTAGAGTTCCACTGAATTATACTGTGTGTTTATTCTTCCTTATGGTCAAAATAATATCCCCCCTTGTCCACTAGAGACACAACATATGCTTTATGCTTTTCCAAAACCCAATACATTGTAATGTCAACTTGAAAATTATTTCTGCATACTTGAAGCTAATTCTATTCTGAGGCATTTATTTCTGGTAATAAGAGAAAAAAGTTTTGGATAAAATTTACCTTTACAATCTTAAAGATAATGTAAAATAAATGTTTTAATATCCACATACTGTTTTTTTTTCTTTTTTCTTTTTTTGGGAAAGAAGTAATAAAGCTATAGAATAAAGAAAAAAGTCTAAAAGTAGAAAGTTTAGGTAAAAGGTGAATAATTTCAGTGAGGTATTTTTATTCTAAGAGACATTCCAAGGCACATAAAATGTCTTGTTTGTTAGTTTTAGATAACGTAGCTATGATGATTATGAAAAATTACCTACCTCAGCCCATCTTTATAGCTTATAAAGATCCACTTGTTTTGAAAGGATAAAAGTGGTGCATAAAATTAAAAAAAAAAGATAGGGTAGTTAAAATCAGACAAAAAAAATTCCAAATCAAATGACTGTCATCGACAAACCTCATGGTAGCAGGTGAGCACAGGAGAAAAGAAAAGAGGGGAAAAACATGTAAATCTGAAATATTAGAAATAATGAGGATACATTTTAAAAGGAAGATAAAGAGAAAGGAAAATTATGGAAAAACAAACAGAAAACAACAAAATAAAAAGAGAAGAAAATACAAATATATATAATTTGGGGGATACATAGTACACATTAAAAAATCAAGAATTTTTTCTAATTGATGTTGAATTCAACTATGCATAGAAGATTTTAAATACACAACCCATGTTTTGTCTCAGCACTTATTTACAGACCGTCCTGAGCACTAATGAAATCTCCCACACTGAGTCAGATAGGTCCAGCCTACAAACACGACTTTCAAATGAAGACAGATAATTTCATAGCACATTTTCACATGAAATAAACATAGTCTTGTGTAAACCCCACCAGGCAAGCTCCCTCTCTGGTTACCATCCATACTGTTTCTCTTACTTTGATAACTTGAAGGTAGAACATTCTTAGTTACTGGCAATACAAAGCAAATTGAACACAAAAGCGAAGGTTCACTCTTTCTAGAAACCACACGAAAACACCCATGAGCAGTTAGTTGATGACAAAACGTTTTGGCCGGCTACTGAGACCTCCTAGCAAGGAAGCATTTTTTCCTCACATGTCACTGCATTTTCAAAACACTTAAGAATTGGAGGCAACAGGTATTTCTGATGGTGTGGTGAAGGGCAAAAAAGAAGAGATTATTGACACTTTTTTCGAGGGGTGGTTAGACTCTTCTGAGTTGTCTCTCCAAGTTTAACAACGTGGTAATTTCTGAGGGCACCCCCCCCATGCCCCTCTCCTCCATGCAACTGGAGTTTGAATGGGGGAAGTGTCTTCTTGGGCCACTGGAAACATTTGGATACAAGGATGCCCAGGTGCAGTGGAAATCAGGCTTCCATGGTAGCGCACCAAACCTTGTCAACGAAGCATTAGTATCTCTCTATACTCACAGAAAGATGCCAGTCCAAGCTTATACCCTTGAATGAGAAATAAAGAGATTCCATGGTCTACACCCAGTCACCACACAACCCCCTCCTTAGCAAGTCTTATCCATGCGTAGAACTTCATGTCAGTATTTTCACGAGTTCATTTGTAAGTATGAATAGTCTGGTGGAGAACAGTGCTTACGCCTGTAATCCCAGCACTCCAGACAGGAAGATCCCTTGAGCTCAGGAGTTCAAGACCAGCCTGAGCAAGAGTGAGACCCTGTCTCTACTAAAAATAGAAAAACCAGCTGGGCATGGTAGTGGGTACCCGTAGTTCCAGCTACTGGGGAGGCTGAGGCAGGAGGATGGCTTGAGCTCAGGAGTTTGAGATTGCTATGAGCTGTGATGATGCCCTGGTGCTCTACCCAGGGCAGCAGAGTGAGACTCTGTCTCAAAATAAAATAAAGTAAAATAATAACAATAAACCAAACCAGGCAGCCAACTCTCGCCAGGCATTTCAGAGGTCCCTCAACATAAAAAGATGACAAACTTGAAGGGAACAAAGGCAATGAAAATTTAAGAAAATGTAAATTTAATTTCTTCAAAGAGCTTTAAGGAAAGTTTCTCCAAAGAAACAGAAATTTAAAAAGAGCAGGACATGTAGAGGATAAAGAAGAGCTCTTGAAAAGTAAAAATGTGATCTCAGGAAAGCAACAACTAAGAGACGGCTTGGAAAAAGGATGTCAAAGGGACCCAAAGAAATAGAAAAACAGAAAATGAGAGACAGAGAGAAAAAGGCAGATACAGGGAGAGGTGGGGGAAGTGGGAACAAGCCTCAGTCCTGACTGTGCAGGGGGCTGGAAAAGCATCCCTGTGAAAAGGAAGAGTTTAAATAAGTGAATAGGCAAGCAAACTTACTCCTTTTCTATGTTTTAGGACACTATTGAAATGAGAGTTGCAGTTCTTCTAAAGATATTAGAATGAATTAATGACACATATATAAAAAAACAAAGCAAATAAAAAGCAAGTCAATAGAAAAAGTTGCATAAATAGGGGTAATTATAGAACACTGTTTAATTTGGTATGAATAATACAACCTAAATACTGGCTTAACTAAATTTGGTGCTATGTCTATACCAGGTTGAGGGAAAGAGGGAATAAAATCATTGAACAGATATTTTATAGAAAAGGAAGACAGAAAATAAAGACAAAATCAGGAAAAAATCAGAGAAAAAGAATAGCCATGTTATCTATGAATATGGAGTCATATATGACAATAACTATAAGAGACTGACACAGGGATCCCTGGATATAAGAAATTGCACGTAGTGGGAGCAGGTCGGTGGACAGCTGGATACTATTACGGACGTCATAGTAATATTGCCTCTTAAGAATTATTTGCAAGTATTTACATACAAATAAATTTCAAAGCTTCTCGAGCATTTTTAGCAAGTATTAGTGCCCCAGCAAGATGTGTTAGCATCATGAGAACATTTCATGATGACGGGGACTCTGGTTAAAGCAGATCAGATAAAATGCTTTCATAGAGGCCATTTGAGGATGTGCTTTAACAATTCCTCTCCTGTCTGTGCCAATGCGACCCCCAGACCAGCAGAGTCAGCATCAGCCTGGGCACCTGGCAGAAACACACACCCCAATCCCAGCCTAGTCCTATTAAATCAGAAACTGGAGACACAGAAATCTGTATATTATTAACAAGTTCTCCAGGTGACTCTGAGGCTTCTTAAGGGTTGAGTGCCCCTAATCTTTACAAATAGGAAAATGACAAAATTATCACATTAAAAAAATTCAAACTCATTAGCATAGCACTTGCCACAGTCACATACAGGGCTGATGACCAATACCAGGCTAGGCATGCCCACATCCTTTGGACCTGTCAGAAAGGTAAGTGCATAGAGCCAAACCAATCCTGGTAATCTGAATAGAACTACCATGGACCCAAAGCTTAGTCATCCAGTAAATGGCCCCTCAGGACTTGGACCTCCTGTCCCATAAGCAGTCTCAGGTCTGGACCCATTTGGTCCTCTCTGGGGTGATTTTGCACGTCCTCTGACGACAAGAGCACAGAGCCATTATCTACGACTTTGTGAAGTTAATATAAAGAACATTATACCTGCACAGTCAAGATATTTCAGGCCCCTCATTAGGCCATTTACTTGGTGAGCACTCTTTCCTCTTTGTGGTTTGACCTTGAGGACTTTTTATTCATTGTGATGTCTCTACAAATAATTAACTTGAAAAAAAATGCTGGCTGGGAATGGAAGAGACAGAATCCATTAAGTAGAAGCCACACATAATAAGTAATAAATAGGTAGAGCGAGGTCCAGAGCATGTGGAAACATAATATCCTTTTGAATGGGTTCTGAGCAAAAGTTTCCAAGGGCAGCTCCTCGCAGGCAGTGTATTTGGCAGAGGCATTACTCCACTGTTACAGCTTCTGTGCTCAGGGATGTGACATGTCGGGTGAAAACTAGGGTGTACTATTATTGTAGGAAGGATGGGTTCTGGGGGTGCCTGGTGCTGTTTTTAGCTGCTGCTAACTTAAAATATGTCTCAAGGACTCTGTGTGGAAATCTCTGGTGAATACAAAGAACTTGCCCCTCAATTCTGAATTCAGGCAACCTTGTTTATCCCAGCTATAAATGGTGATAAAAACAAACAGACACACTTGAGAATCTCCATATTCTTCTTAGTAAAGTATCTCAAGAATGAGGAAAAAAGTGTCTAATGTACTCAATACTACTATGAAATCAATATATAATCACCTACATGCTCATATGAATGGCAAAACATAGCTATAGTCCAGAAAGTAGAAGGGAAGAGAAGGGAGAGGAGAGAGGCAGGGGATATGAGAAGAGGAAAGGTATTTGGGGGGACTTCACCTAATGTACATGACCTCACCTAATGTACATAATGTACTCTATTAAGAAATGAGTACAATTGTGATGGATGTGTTACTTAGTTCAATGTAAGCATTTTACATTGTATATCAAAGCGGTACACTGAACCTCATAAGTGCATCAATGTACAAAGTTATAATTTAATGAAAAATAGGAAGAAAAGGAAAAGATAGTCTGTGTTCTAAAACCCATCTTAGGTTTTATAAATCAATCAACAGATTTTTACTCTTGTAATCAACCTCTTACTCTACTTGTTCCCGGGAAGCCAATGTGATGCAGCAGAGAAACGCTGGATCCGAGCCCAGAAGGCGCAGTTAGTTTCTGTATTCCCTCTAGGTCTCCCTTAGCTCATAGAGGAAAGGAGGGCAATGGAAACAACATCCACCTTACCCACCTCACTAGGCTTTTTGAGTAGCAAGCCAGATAAAGTACACAAAAGCCCTTCACTCATCAGAAAGTGATTTATAAATGCTAGTTGTTGTTGCCATTTCTACTATTTTTATAGACATGAGTTTGTGTCCATTGCCCTTAAAACATTTTAACATATTTGCAGAGATAAAACTTCAACAATTAAATAAATCATAATTTATGTGGGCCAAACTCTTCTACAGTAGATGCTGATGGAATATCTTGATTGTGTGAATTCTTATGCCAGATATATTTGAGTTTCTTATATATTTAAGGCACCCAGGAGGTGTGGCAAGCACAGTGCTACTGAAAAAGTCCCTCAAGGGATAGCATGGATGGACAAGAGGAGAGGGCTGACATTTATTCTGATGTAAATTTGTTCTCATTAAAATAAAAGAACAGATGAGAAAATAGAGTTTAAAAGGTTTACCTCATATCATTAAGTTATTAAATCACATAACATTTAATAATACTATGTATGTGACAAAGTAGACTTTCAGCCAAGGGTGTCTGCCTCTAAATTGTATGAATTAGCAAATAGCCAAACAAGTACAAAGACAGTCTGCATTTCTGTATTCCCATAAAACATGCTAAGTCAGTGCCACAGAGAAAAGTCATTTTTTTTAGTAGATAAGACAAAACTTTCAAACAAAGAGAGACTAAAGGCTAACAAACTCGTGAAAAAAGCTCAACATGTCTAATCATTAGGGAAATGCAAATCAAAACTATGAGAGATCAACTAACTCCAGTGAGATGGCTTGAATTAAAAAGTCCCCAACCAACAGATGCTGGGATGGATGCAGAGAGAAAGGAATTGCTATATGCTGTATTGCTATATGTTGTATATGTATTGTATATGCTATATGCTAATTGCTATACGTTGATGGGGCTGTAAATTAGTATAACCTCTATGGAAAGTAGCATGGAGAGACCTCAAAGAACTTAGAGTAGACCTCCCATTTGATTTAGATACCCCGCTAAAATGACCTGTGTAAGGTCATTTTATACAAAGGACTTCTGCACTGGAATGTTTATAGCAGCACAATTCACAATTGCAAAGACGTGGAAACAGCCTATGTGCCCACCAATATACGAATGGATTAACAAACTGTGGTAGTGCATGCTATGAAGACTACTCAGCCATAAACAGTGTTGATCTAGTATCTATTTTGACAACCTAGAAGGAACTGGAAACTGTTCTTCAGAGTGAAACATCACATAGAAAAATGGAAGAACAAACACACATATTCAGTACCAACTTGGAACTGAGAGCTCAACACTCCAGTGTACATTTAAAGTAAATCTCAGTGATGATCAAGCTGGAGGAGGAGTGCAGGGATGGTGAATTCATACTATTGTGTACAGAGCAAATTATCTGTGTAAACCTGGCTGTGCTGACCAAGACCTCCACCTTGTAAAAGCATCCTTTGTATTTATCCTAAGCTGCCCTGGGTAGAATGCCATGGTGCCACAGCTCACAACAACCTCAGACTCCTGGACTCAACCAATCCTCCAGCCTCAGCATCCTGAGTAGCTGGGACCACAGGTGTCTGCCATAACACTTGGCTAATTTTTTGCTATTTTTAGTAGAGACGGGGTCTCACTCTTGCCTAGGCTGGTCTCGAGCTCCAGGGCTCAAGAGATCCTCTTACCCTGGCCTTCCAGAGTGCTGGGATTACAGGTGTGAGCCACCTTGCCCATCCACAAAATTATTTTCATACACGATTTTAATGATACTCATTTGGTCGCTCTCCAAGGTGGCTATATAGGTCATCAGGTTGGAAGAGATTTGCAAAAGTGAAAAAGTTAGAGGCAGAGTTAGTTCTGGTAAATGATAATGGAACACTGCTCTGATTTTATTTTGAGGACAAGAAGAAAAAATAAAAAGCAACTGAGTGCTTTGATGCTCAGCATCTCAGGTGAGATCATTTCTCACTTACAAAACACTGAGACGCTGGCCACACAAACTCCAAGGTGAATTTTTCTCCATATAGAAATGTTTACTTTTATTATGTGTGCTTATATGTGTGTGTATATATATATACACACACACATATATTTCTTTAAGGTATTTGTTTGCAAGAAAAGGTTGCTATCACACTCATATTATAACCACATTTTATTTTAAATGCTTCTATTAACCCACAATACAAGGAACACACAATTTGAGAGTTCTATGGCCCCAACTCCAATCACCCTGACACTATTTTTGAATGAGATTTTTATTCTTTGGTCAGTGTGAAGATTAAACATCACTTGTTTCCATAGGTAAAGGTCAGATCACTTTCATCTTAGGATTTCTTGGGTTTTTCGTGAAGAATTTCTGAAGATGCCTCCCAATTTAGCTAGCTAGGACTCATGTCTTGATAGCTGAAGAAAAAAAGAAAATTATGTGTTAACTTCTTTTCTCCCTATATTGTCACTTTAGTTTTATTAACTTTAAAACTAGAATTGTCAGTCAACAGAAGCTTCTGTTAGAAATAATCAGAAGGTCACTAGCAAACTATTCTTACATGAATAACCATTTTGTTAAAGAAAATGGGCGGTGCCTGTGGCTCAGTGGGCAGGGCACTGGCCCCATATATCAAGGGTGGCCGTTTCAAACCCAGCCCTGGACAAACTGTAACAAAAAATAGCGGGGCAATGTGGTGGGCGTCTATAGTCCCAGCTCTTCAGGAGACTGAGGCAAGAGAATCGCCTAAGCCCAAGAGCTGGGTGCTGTGACACCATGGCACTCTATTGAGGGCAACAAAATGAGACTCTGTCTCTAAAAAGAAAGAAAGAAAAAGAAAATGATAAAAGCGCCTGGTAAATTTTCTCTGATATTAAATAGGGCTAGGAACTCAGAAGTAATCATAATATTGCACCTACCCCAAATTTCCACCTAAGCATGTAATGTAGGATAGTGTGTTACTGACCCTCAAAATTATTATAATTTTGCTGTTTTTCATCACAACAGAAACCCGCTTGGCTCAGCAGGGGAGCCCTCTCTACCCCAGATTTCTAGGCAGAAGCATACCTGTACCTGGCAGGAATGTTGAAGGGATCAGCTTCTTACAAAAATGATAAATTTTCTGAGAATATTTTCCATCTCAGAGTATTCTCTTTGTAATTCCTACCGGGCAAGAAAAAAAAAAAAAAACAACAAGAAAAACACACAAAACACAAAAATTAGTAATAGATGTGGATAGCATTTCTGCAAAAAAGTAAGATCAAAGAAAAGATCTTGTCAAAAAAGTGGATCATATTAACCTTCAAGAATCACCTGTTCCCCCATTTTGCTGGTTTACTGGGAATATTAAGCTTGAGTTTTGTGACCCCCCCTGAATTTGTCTTCAGAAGGACTTCATGTGGTGCCTCCAGAATGCCACTCTATCAGTTCCTCAAGAAAAAATCACAGATCCTCAGTTGTTCTCCAGAATCAATAGAATCTTAGACTGTGATTCTATTTTCTTAGTAATCTGAGCTTACTCTGCTATATCTAAAAGGAAATGTAATGTAGAAAGTTGAAACGAGGGCCGTGCCTGTGGCACAAAAGGGTAGGGCACCAGTTCCATATGACTCAGGTTCAAACCCAGCCCTGGCCAAAAAAAAAAAAAAAAAAAAAATGAAATGAGAGTTAGAGAGGAAGATCTGGGATTTTGCGCCATGGTAACTATGATAGCGACAAAAACAAAAACAAAAGACGAGGAAGAGCTCTTCCTTCGACTTGTCTGTCACCCAAGTAGTGCTTCCTTTGTCTACTGATAAAATAAGCAGTGTAAGAAAGAGCACCAGACCCAGAATTACGGCTGAAGGTATAAAATGCATTCACAATTAACCAATGATGAGAAATCACTGATTTCCAACTGGTGTGCCATGAGAGCATCTTAGGTGTAAATTTTTAAAGATTATTAATTAGGTTATTTCAAAAAAAGTTCAAAGTGCAGTTAAGCATATTGTTTTTGTTTTTTTACTCTCTCACTCTCTTTTTTTTGATAAACATAATTTCAGTGTGCTGCAGAAGTTTAACTACAGGTTCAGATGTGTCATGAAGTAAAGAAGGTTGAGAAACACTGCCTTAGATGGCAGCAGGGCTAGGTTACCTATTTCATATTCCTGGAATATCACTATATACACACACATTTAATTTGGCTATAGTTATAAATTATAATTGTTACAGTACCTAAAATCATCACATGTAGAGGAGACCTCAATGCTGTCTTCAATGTGATATTTCCTTCTTTCAGTTTTGTTGAAATTTTAAAGGCTTTGAAATCTTTAACTGATGGAAAGTGTCCTAAACAGCAAAGACGATTACAGTATGCAACCTTCATGCTGAAAGGCTCCAACAAATATGTTTTTAAGCCTATCTGTCCTAATAGCTGAGTTGGTGTTTATAAGCTCAATCAATCTTTAGGAAAATCCCGTGAAAAGGTAACAAAGTTATTGTAAACCTTTAAAAATTGAACACTTTTTTTTTTATATTGGTGAATATTACAACTTAAAATGGATTATTATTAAGTCAGATATGTGACTTACAGACACAAAGCCAAGGGTATTGATATCATGGCACCCTTCTACTACCAGTGTATTAACCCCGGTGTAATTTTATACAACCCACCAGTCAGCTGGCCCCTCAGCATGTGTTTGTTGAACACCTGTTCTGGCACTAGAGATAGCGCTGTGAGATGAAGAAAACTGCAACCCTCAGAGACATTATGTTCAGTAGAAGAAGTCAGTCCTTCATGAAATCAGTATTAATGGAGCACCTATACTGTATACCCGGCACCATCCTATATACATGGGATTTATCAGTGACTAAAGCAGAAAGACATGCCCTTGAAAAGACTGCATACTAGAATCGTGATATTAAAAAATATATACAAGTGAACTACACAGTATGACCTCCAATGAGGAATTTATAGTTTACTTATTGCAAGTACTATGAAGTGAGGGCAGACACATGCTGAATATGGGGCATGATGACGCTAAGATGCCCACAGCCTGGAAGGAATGGCTCCTAATTGAGAATGAGATTGATCACTAAGGAGTGGTAACTTTTCCACTGGAAAAAATTTCACTCTAAAAAAATACTACACAAATTAACTTTCCTTACGTACAGAGATCTGTTCTCATGTGGTAAGACAATCATCCATCTTTTTCAGGCCAAAGTGTCAATGCTTTCAAATATCTAAAAGGTTGTTTTTAATTGTGTTGACTAGCTAGCATAAATATAATTTGTTTACATTGTTTGGGGGGAGGATAATCTCCACTTCCTTAAATACCACACAATAAAATGTCAAGACCTGTCAAGTAAAAGAAAAAGCACTTAAAAGTTAAATCTTAAAAGGATCTTAGGCCATGGCTTCATGGCTAATTATTTCAAATACCAGCAAAGATGTTTTCCAAGCTTTAATTTAGAGTATCTTGTTCAATAGATTACAGACATGAAAAACAATAGATCATTATACTTTCCTGTACTCTGAAAATAATTTACTTATAGGAAAGCAATTTCGATTATTATATCTTGCAGTCAAAAGGTTTTTTAAATTAGAAGTTAATTTAAAATGCTCCACTTTATGGGACATAGACATGACATTGAATGGCATATGATTAAATGCTAAGAAAGAAGATATTTCTGCATTTGGTTAGGAAACAAAACAAAAATATGCACAGTATTTATCATTTTTGTATTAATGGTGTCAAATACACAACAATGCAATTTATGCTATGTCATGGTCTTTGATGACTTGAAAAGCATAAACAAATGAGATAATAGCAGAAAGATAAATGTAAAATTCCCCAATACAGATCAATTGGACACAGAGCAGCAGGAATTCTCATTTGTTGCTGGTGGGGACGACCAACTGATAGAGTCTCTTTGGAAATCAGTTTGAAAGTTTCTTACAAAGGAAAACATAGTCTTACCATATAATCCAGCAGTGATAATCTTAGGTATTTAACTTTCAAATTAAAAAACTTATACACACACACATACACACATACCACTCCAAGCAAATATTTATAACACCTTTATTCAGAATCCCCTCAAACTGAAGGCAACTGAGATACATCCATCAACAGGTGAATGAGTAGGTAAAACTATGGAACTACCTATATAGTGGGATATCATTCAGTGATAAACAGAAATGAGCATCAAGCTACAAAATAAAACTTGAGTGACTCTAACTGCACATCGCTTGGTGCAGGAAGCGCATCTGACAAGGCCACACACCACATGATTCCAGCAACTCTGTGTTTTGGGAAAGGCAAAACTATGGTAATGGTAAAAGATGGGGAGTTGGTTGAGGATCATGAAAAGCCAAGAATGGGCTGAACAGGTGAAGGCCCAGGTAATTTTTTAGGGTGACAAAACTATTCTGCATGATCCTGTAATTGTGGATATGTGGCAGAATGCATTTCTCAAAACCTATTACATTTCATATTACAGAGAATGAGCCTTAATGTACATAATTTTTTAAAAAAGTAATCATCTAAGGGTGGAAGGCAGAATGTGATGATGAAACCTAACTGTGGGAGAGGGTATTTGCAGGTTATGTTTCTGACAAAGGCTTGATAACCAGAATCCACAGAGAACTCAAACTTATTAATAAGAAAAGAACCAGTTTAACAAATGGTGCTGGGCGAATTGGCTGGTGACCTATAGAAGACTGAAACTGGACCCACACCTTTCACCATTAACTAAGATAGATTCTCACTGGATTAAAGATTTAAACGTAAGACATGAAACCATAAAAATACTAGAAGAGAGCGTAGGGAAAACACTTGAAGAAATCTGCGTGGGCAAAAATTTTATGAGGAGGAACCCCCAGGCAATTAAAGCAACATCAAAAATACACTTTGGGGACCTGATCAAACTAAAGAGCTTCTGCACAGCAAAGAACACAGTAAGTAAAGCAAGCAGACAGCCCTCAGAATGGGAG
The DNA here is from genome assembly GCA_963574575.1 of Galagoides demidoff. NCBI lineage: Eukaryota > Metazoa > Chordata > Mammalia > Primates > Galagidae > Galagoides > Galagoides demidoff. The sequence goes on along the minus strand of CAUYQV010133328.1, from coordinate 267 downwards.
AAGATATTTACTGGTTATGTCTCTGACAAAGGTTTAATAACGAGAATCCATAGAGAACTCAAACGTATTAGCAAGAAAAAAAAGTGATCCCATCTCAGGATATGCAAAGGACTTGAAGAGGAATTTCACTAAAGAAGATAGGCGTATGGCCTATAGATAGATAAAAAAATGCTCACTATCCTTAATCATTAGAGAAATGCAAATCAAAACTACTTTGAGATATCACCTAACTCCAGTAAGATTAGCCCATATCACAAAATCCCAAAA
>CAUYQV010133327.1:0-20078 GCA_963574575.1 Galagoides demidoff | reverse complement strand
TCCCAGCTACTTGGGAGGCGGAGGCAGGAGACTCGCTTGAGCCCAGGAGTTGGAGGTTGCTATGAGCTGTGATGCCATGGCACTCTACCCAGGGGGACAGCTTGAGGCTCCGTCTCAAAAAAAAAAAAAAAAAAAAAAGATTTTGTCTTTATTTTCATTTATCTCAAAATTTCTGTTCTTCGTCCTCCCAACACCCAGCCCTCCTCTTTGTTTTTTAGAGACAGAATCTTGCTCTCTCACCCCAGCTAGAGTACAACGGCATTGTCACAGCACACTGCAACCGCAAACTACTGGAATAAGTGATCCTTCTGCATCACCCTCCCAAGTAGCTGGGACTACAGGTGCAGGACACTATACCTGGCTAATTTTTCTATTTTCTGTAGAAATGGGATCTTGCTTATGCTCAAACTGGTCTCAAACTGCTGGCCTCAAACAGTTCTCCTGTCTTGGCCTCCTAGAGTGTTAGGATTACAGGCATGAGCCACCACCCCTGGCCTCAAAGTATTTTCTAATTTCTTCTTTGACTTGGTTATTTACTTTTAGGAGTATATTCCACATACTTGTGTATTTCCCATTTCCTTTTGGATTAAGTTTCAGTTTCATTCCATTATGATTGGAGAACGTATTCTATCACACAGGCTGGAGTGCAATATGATCACAGCTCACTGCACCTTAAAACTTCTGGCTCAAGAAGTAGCTGGGACTACAGGTATGTTGCCACCACACTAGGCTAATTTTTTTTTTTTTTTTTTTTTTGAGACGGAGTCTCACTTTATCTCCCCGGTAGAGTGCTATGGCCTCATAGCTCACAGCAGCCTTACTACTGGCCTCAAGAGATTCTTTTGCCTTAGCCTTCCGAGTAGCTGGGATTACAGGTGCCCACCACAATGCCCAGCTATTTTTAGAGATGGTTCTCGCTCTGGCTCAGGCTGGTCTCAAGCTCGTGAGCTTAGGTGATCTGCCCGCCTCAGCCTCCCAGAGTGCTGGGATTACAGGTGTGAGCCCCCTCTCCCAGCCTTGTCTTTTTTTTCCATTTCTTTTCTTTTTTTTTGAGACGGAGCCTCAAAGCTCTTGCCCTGGGCACAGTGCTGTGGCATCACAGCTCACAGCAACCTCCAACTCCTGGGCTCAAGCGAGTCTCTACCTCCCAAGTAGCTTGAGCTACAGGCATGTGCCACAATGCCCGGCTATTTTTTGGTTGCAGCCGTCATTGTTGTTTGGTGGGCCAGGCCAGATTTGAACCCGCCAGCTCAGGTGTATGTGGCTGGTGCCTTAGCCACTTGAGCCACAGGCACTGAGCACCATTTCTTTTTTTAGAAATGGATCTCATTATGTTTTCCAGGCTGATCTTGAACACCTTGCCTCAAACAACCATCTCTGAGCCTTCTAAAGTAGTAGCATTGTAGGCATGAGGCACTGCACCCAGGTTACGCTACTTTTAAATTCAATAAGACTTATATTTTAGCCTAACATATCTTTTATATTGAGAAATGTTTCATGTGTACTTACTGCTATTCCTGGTGTAGTGCTGTGTATGAATGTTAAGTCTAATTGCTTAATAATGTTTTTCGAATCTTCTCTTTCCTTGTTGATTTTCTGTCAAGATGTTGTATTCATTATTAAAAGTGGGGTATTGGGGTGGGGCCTGTGGCTCAGTGAGTAGGGCCCTGGCCCTATGTACGGAGTGGGGCGGGTTCAAACCCAGTCCCGGCCTAACTGCAACAAAAAAATAGCCAGACATTGTGGCCGGCGCCTGTAGACCCAGCTACTCAGGAGGCTGAGACAAGAGAATTGCCTAAGCCCAAGACCTGGAGGTTGCTGTGAGCTGTGATGCCATAGCACTCTACCGAGGTGGTAACAAAGTAAGGCTCTGTCTCTTTTTTTTTTTTTTTTTTTTTTAATTTTTTGAGACGGAGCCTCAAGCTATCTCCTGGGTAGAGTGCCATGGCATCACAGCTCATAGCAACCTCCAACTCCTGGGCTCAAGCGAGTCTCCTGTCTCAGCCTCCCAAGTAGCTGGGACCACAGGCGCCCGCCACAACGCCTGGCCATTTTTTGGTTGCAGCCATCATTGTTGTTTTGGCGGGTCCGGGCTGGGGATTCGAACCCGCCACCTTAGGTGTACGTGGCTGGCGCCTTAGCTGATTGAGCCACAGGCGCCGAGCCGGCTCTGTCTCTTAAAAAAAAAAAAAAAAAAGTGGGGTATTGAAGTCTCCAACTATTTTTTTTTTTTTTTTTGAGGTAGAGTCTCACTATGTTGCCCTTGGTAGAGTACCGTGGCGTCACAGCTCACAGGAACCTCAAACTCTTGGGCTTAAGCAATTCTCTTGCCTCAGCCTCCCAAATAGCTGAGACTACAGGCATCCACCACAAGGCCTGGTTGTATTTTTTTGTTGTTATAGTTGGCCCAGGCTGGATTCGAACCTGCCAGCTCTGGTGTATGGTTGGTGCCCTAGATGGTGAGCTATAGGCGCTGAGCCGGAGTCTCCAACTATTATAATTGAATTGCCCATTTCTCCTTTCAGGTCTGCAAATTATTGCTTCATTTATTTGGGGGCTCTGTTTTTAGGTACACATATGTTTCTAATTTCTGTATCTTCTTGATGAGTTGATCTTTTTATCATATTTTTAAAAGTTTTATTCTTTTAATTTTTTCTTTTTATCATTCTAAAATCATTTATCGTTTGTTGGCTAGGTGTGGTGGCTCAGGCCTGTAATCCTACACTCTGGGAGGCCAAGGAGGAGGATTGCTTGAGCTCAGGAGTCGGAGAACAGCCTGACCAAGAGTGAGAACCCCATCTTTATTAAAAATAGAAAAATTAGTGGCTCGGCGCCTGTGGCTCAATGGGCTAAGGCGCCAGCCACATACACCTAAGGTGGCAGGTTCGAATCCCCAGCCCGGGCCCGCCAAACAACAATGACGGCTGCAACCAAAAAATGGCCGGGCGTTGTGGCGGGCGTCTGTGGTCCCAGCTACTTGGGAGGCGGAGGCAGGAGACTCACTTGAGCCCAGGAGTTGGAGGTCGCTATGAGCTGTGATGCCATGGCACTCTACCCAGGGGGATAGCTTGAGGCTCCATCTCAAAAAAAAAAAAAGAAAAAAGAAAAATTAGTAATAAAAAAAAACCCACACTGTACCCCAGAAGTGCATTAATGTACATAAAAAAAAATAGAAAAATTAGACTGGGTGAGGTAGCTCACACCTATAATCCCAGCACTTTGGGAGGCTGAGGTAGGCAGATTGCCTGAGCTCATGAGTTCCAGACCAGCCTGAGCAAGAGTGAGACCCCATCTCTAGAAATAGCTGGGCATTGTGGCGCCTATAGTCCCAGCTACTTGGTTGGCTAAGGCAAGAGAATTGTTTGAGCCCAACAGTTAAAGGTTGCTGCGAGCTATGACACCAGAGTACTCTACAGGGGGCAAAAAAGTGAGACTGTCTCAAAAAAAAAAAAAAAGCCTCAGCACCCATAGCTCAGTGGTTAGGGCACTGACATATATGGGGCTGGTGGGTTTGAACCTGGCCCGGGCCTGCTAAACAACAATGACAACTATAACAAAAAAAATAGCCAGGTGTTGTGGCGGGCACCTGTAGTCCCAGCTACTTGGGAGGCTGAGGAAGAGAATCACTTAAGCCCAGAGTCTGAGGTTGCTGTGAGCTGTGATGTAACAACACTCAGCAATAAAGTGAGATCTGTCTCAAAAAAAAAAAAAAAGAAAAAGAAAAATTAATTGAGTTCCACAGTGATCACCTGTAGTCCCAGTTACTCAGAAGGCTGAAGCAAATGGATTGTTTGAGCCCAGTAGTTTGAGGTTGCAGTGAGCTAAGATGATACCACTGCATTCTACCTAGGGCAACAGAGTGAGATTCTGTCTTTAAAAAAGAAGTCCTTTGTGTCTATTCCTGGTGTAGAGATGTGTATGAATGTCTGTTAAGTCTAATTGCTTAATAATGTTTTTCAAATCTTTTCTTTCCTTGTTGATTTTCTGTACAAGATGTTCTATTCATTATTAAAAGTGGTGTATTGAATTTGTGTCTTTATATGTGTATATATATATATATTTGCAGTTGTTGGCTGGGGCTGGGTTTGAACCTGCCACCTTCAGCATATGGGACCAGCACCCTACCCTTTTGAGCCATAGGTGCCACCCTAAACATTTTTTATCTTATATTAGCGTAGACACTTCAGATCTCTTTCCTTAGTGTTTGCATTGTGTAACTTTTTTTTGGTGAGACATAGTCTCACTCAAACGATTCTCTTGCCTCAGCCTCCCGAGTAGCTGGTACTACAGGTGCCAACTCATGGTAGATTGCTGAGGCATTATAGCTCACAACAACCTCAAATTCTTGTGCTTAAGTGATTATCCTGCCTCAGCCTCCTGAGTAGCTGGGAATATAGGCATCTAGCACGTGCCTGGCTATTTTTAGAGACAGGGGTCTCATTCATGCTCAGGCTGGTCTTGAACCTGTGAGCTCAGGCAATCCACCTGCCTTGGCCTCCCAGAGTACAGGAATTACAGGTGTGAGCCGCCGGGCCTGGTCTTATATACCTTTTATCATCCTTTACATGTCAGTCTATAAGTGTCTTTGAATCTATGGTGAGACTCTTACAGATCATATTATTGTTTTGTTTTGTTTTGTTTTTTTCAGTTTTGGCCAGAGCCAGGCTTGAACCTGCCACCCCTGGTATATGGGGCCAGCGCCCTACTCCTGAGCCACAGGCGCTGCCCAGATCATATCATTGTTTTCATTTTTCTTTTTTTTCAATTGGGTTAATAACAGGGTACTCATGATTAGGTTACATTATTTGCATTTCTAAGGTAAAGCCCAATGTCTGAGTTGTAGTTGAGTCCTTCAGCCAGGAAGTGTGCCATATACCCCTACATCGTACCCAATTGGTGGGAACTAATCAGCCTTGCCACCCGTTCCCCCCTCTAGAATTTAATTGTGTTTTTCTCTCCTGTAGGCCTATGGTTGTTGGTCTGCTACTTTCATAGTAGTACTAAGTATATGAGATGCTTGCTTTTCCATTCTTTTCTTTTAAATATGGAACTCAAGGATTACAGGTGTGAGCCACTATGCCCAGCACTAACTCAATTTTAATAGTATATAAAAACTTTACTCCTTTTAAGCTTTATTTCCTCCTCCCTCCTTTGTGCAGTATTGTCATACAAATTACCATATTGGTACATTATACACCCATCAATATAGATTTATAATTATTCTTTTATTTAATTGTCTTTTAAACAGGAGAAAAAGAGAGGTACAAACAAAAATTACATTTATACTGTCTTTATATTTACCTTATGTCATCACCTTAACTGATGCTGTTTATTTTTCATGTGAATTAGACACTACTATTTAGTGTCCTTTTATTTCATCCTGAAGGACTCTGTTTAGTATTTCTTTTTTTTTTTTTGGAGACAGAGCCTTAAGCTATCCCCCTGGGTAGAGGGCCATAGCATCACAGCTCATAGCAACCTCCAGCTCCTGGGCTCAAGCGAGTCTCCTATCTCAGCCTCCCAACTAGCTGGGACTACAGGCGCCCGCCACAATGCCCGGCCATTTTTTGGTTGCAGCCATCATTGTTGTTTGAAGGGCCCGGGCTGGGGATTCGAACCTGCCACCTTAGGTGTATGTGGCTGGTGCCTTAGCCACTTGAGCCACAGGCGCCGAGCCTGTTTAGTATTTCTTATGGTGCGAGTTTGATAGTGACAAATTCTTTCAGTTTTTGTTAACCTAAGAATGTCTTAATTTCTTCTTCAGTTTTGAAAGATAGCCTGGCTGGATATAGAATTTGGGGTTGATAGTCTTTTTCTCTCAGCACTTTGAATATGTCACCTCACTGCCTCTCTCCTGTTTGTGATAAAAAATCATATCAAGGATACCTGTACATGTGACTTGTTTCTCTCTTGAGCTTTCACGATTCTTTGTGAATTTTGATGTGTGTAGCTGTGGATCTGTTTGAATTTTTCCTACTTAAGAGTTTCTTGTACTTCATATATAAACTAATGTTTTTCATCAGATTTGAGAAGTTTTCAGCCATTATTTCTTCAAATATCCTTTTCTCTTTTCTCCATACTTTCTGTGCTACATTTGATGACATACCGTAAGTCTCTGAGGCCCTATTCATTATTCTTTTTGTTGTTCCTTAGACTGGATTATGTTAAATGACCTGCCTTGAAGCTCAGTTTCTCTCTATATATCCTCAGATCTAATGTCAAGCCATTTTTAATACATTCTTCATCTCAGGTATTATACTTTTCAATACTAGAATTTCTATTTGGTTCTTTTAAAGTAATTTCTATCTCTTTATTAATAGTCTCTGGTTATACATTTCTCATACTTTGTGCTATGGTTGGAATATTTGTCTCCTCCAAAACTCATGTTGAAATTTAATCCTCAATGTGGCAATATTGAGAAGTAGGGCCTTCAAGAGGTGACTGGGTTATGAGCTCTGCCCTCACAGATGGATTATTTCATTGATGGATTAATAGGTTATTATAGGAATGGGACTGGTAGCTTTAGAGAAGAGAAAGAAACCTAAACTATTACACTTAGCCTCCTCACCATGTGATGCCCTGTGTCACCTCTGAACTCTGCAGAGAGTCTCTACCAGCAAGAAGGCTCTCATCAGAACTAACCCTTTAACTTTGGACTCCTTAGCCTTAAACTTTGTATTTTGACAATTTAGATGTGTGTAGCTGTAGATCTGTTTGAATTTTTCCTATTTAGTTTCTTGTACTTTATAATTGTAACAAATAAATTTCTTTTCCTTATAAATTATGTAGTTTCAGATATTCTGCTATAAGCAACAGAAAAAAAATTTTTTTTTTTTTTGAGACAGAGCCTCAAGCTATTCCCCTGGGTAGAGTGCTGTGGCTTCACAGCTCACAGCAACCTCCAACTCCTGGGCTCAAGTGAGTCTCCTGCCTCAGCCTCCCAAGTAGCTGGGATCACAGGCGCCCGCCACAACGCCCGGCTAGTTTTTGGTTGCAGCTATCATTGTTGTTTGGCGGGTCTGGGCTGGATTCGAACCTGCCACCTTAGGTGTATGTGGCTGGCGCCTTAACCACTTGAGCCACAGGCACTGAGCCAGCAACAGAAAATTGAATTGAGTTTGATTCTTTAGACATGTTTTACTTTAATTCTTTGAACTTATTTACATTTATTTTACTTTTAAATTATTTTTTCTTTTCTTTTTTTGAGACAGAGCCTCAAGCTATCCCCCTGGGTAGAGTGCTATGGCTTCACTGCTCACAGCAACCTCCAACTCCTGGGCTCAATTGAGTCTCCTGCCTCAGCCTCCCAAGTAGCTGGGACCACAGGTGCCTGCCACAACACCCGGCTATTTTTTGGTTGCAGCCATTATTGTTGTTTGGCAGTCCCGGGCTGGATTTGAACCCGCCACCTTAGGTGTATGTATGATTTTTTCAATTTTTAAACTTTCTTTTCTTTTTTTAGGGGGTGGGGTGGGGCATTATCACTCAGTATTGCCTAGTCTGGAATGCCATGGTGTTAGCCTAGTTCACAGCAACTTCAAACTCCTAGGCTGAAGTGATCTTCTTGCCCCAGCCTCCCAAGTAGCTGAGACTACAGGCGCCCACCACAATGCCCAGCTAATTGTTTGTTTTTTTTTTTTTTAGAGACAGAATCTCATTTTATTGTCCTCGGTAGAGTGCTATGGTGTCACAGCTCACAGCAACCTCCAACTCCTGGGCTTAGGTGATCCTCTTGACTCAGCCTCCTGAGTAGCTGGAAATATAGGGACCCGCCACAACGCCCAACTATTTTTTTGTTGCAGTTTGTCTGGGGCCGGGTTCAAACCCGCCACCCTTGGTATATGGGGCCAGTGCCCTACTCACTGAGCCACTGGCACTGCCCTAATTGTTTGTATTTTTAATAGAGATGGGGTTTCGCTTTGCTCAGGCTGGTGTGAGCTCAGGTAATCTACCTGCCTCATCCCAAGTGCTGGGATTACAGGTGGTATTTGTTGATGATGATACTTATTTGTTTAGTGGCTTTTCTGAAATATTTCTGTAAATTCTGTATTCTTTGTCATGTGTTTCCATTGAAGTCTCTGCTCATTTTGCTTAGTGGTCAGTTAATTATTAGAGATTTCCTTAAATGCCTGGAACTAGTAAGTCTCCTAGCCTTTGCCAAGGAACTCAGTATGCATGTTAGGGTATGGCTTCAACACTCAGGCTGTTTACAACTCTGCTTCACATTCTGCTTGTGCAGAGCCTCAAGGTTCATCAATGGTTTAAGGCCGCTTGAGGTCTTTCCTGACCATGCACACAGCCCTGAGCTAACACACAGCCTTATATATGTGCATGGTCTTCTAGATTCACAGGAAGATGTCAGAACTTTCCCCAAAGTGGAGAGCTATAGCACTAAAGTCTCTTTTTGGGACTTCCCTGAAGGAGAGTGGTAAAGGGAAATCCTTCCAGTGGGCAGAACTTCAAGCAGTATACCAGGTTGTTCAGTTTGCTTGGAAGAAGCAATGGCTAAACATCCAGTAATATATTGATTCATAGGCTACAGCCAATGGTTTGGTTGGATGGTCAGGGGCTTGGAATGATTGGAAAATTGATGATAAGGAAATCTGGGAAAGAGATATGTGGATACACTTCTGGATGTGCAAAAAAAAAAAAAAAAAAGATATTTGTTTCCCATGTGAAAGCAAAGGGTGATATCAGCAAAGAAGAATTTTAATAATCAGTTAATGGTATGATCAATTCTAAGGATACCTACCAGTCATCCTCTTTCTCCAGTTATCCCTGTCATTAGGTAATGGGCTCATGAACAAAATGGCCATGGTGGCAGAGATGGAGGTTATGCAAGGGCTCTTCAACATAGACAGCCACTCATCAAGGCCAACTTGGCTACCACTACTGCTGAGTGCCCCATCTTCCAGCAGTAGTGACTACCACTTAGTCTCCAATATGGCCAATTCCCTAGGGTTGTCTGCTAGGTACCTGGTGGCAGATTGACTACATTGGACCACTTCCATATAGAAGAGGCAGTGTTTCATTCTTACTAGAATAGACACTCTAGATACAGATTTGCCTCCCCTACATGCAATGCTTCTGCCGAAACTATCATCTATGATCTTATAGAGTTCCTTATCCACCATCCTGGTAGTCCATATAGCATTGCTTCTAATCAGGGAACTCAACTTACAGCAAAAGGAGCATTTCAGTGGGCTCATGCTCATTGAATTCACTAGTCTTACCATGTTCCCTACCATCCTGTAGCAGCTGGTTTGACAGACCTTTGGAGACTCAGTTATAGCTTCAGCCCGGTGGCAGTACCTTGAAGAGCTGGGGCAAGGCTCTTCAGAAGGCTATATCTGAAGAGTGCTGAGTAGTGTCCAATTTATAGTATTGTTTTTTCCATAGCCAGGATTCAGTGGTCTAGAAGAAGAGGTAGAAATGGGAGTGGCACCACTCACTATCACCCATAGGGATACACTAGCAAAATGTTTGCCTCCTGTTCCTGTGACATTATGCTATGCTAGCTAGCCTAGAGGTCTTTGTTCCAAAGGGAAGACTGCTTTCACTAGGAGAAACAATAATGATTTTACTGAACTGTAAGTTAGGGCTTCCAGGTGTTTACTTGCCATACGGTCTCTGAATCAGCAGGCAAAGAAAGGCATTACTATGCTGGTTAGGGTGATTGTTGACCTCCAAGGGAAAAGTGGACTACTCTTCTACAGTGGAGGGTAGGAAGAGTATGTCTGGAATATAGGAAATTTTTAGGCCTTCTCCATCCTTTGTGATTAGGTCACAATTCAGGCCTGGCATAGTGGCTCATGCCTGTAATCCCAGCACTCTGGGAGGCTGAGGCAGGCAGATCACCTGAGCTCATGAGTTTGAGACCAGCCTGAGCTAGAGGGAGACCCCATCTCTAAAAAATAGCTGGCCACTGTGGCAGGTGCCTATAGCTGAGGCAAGAGGATCACTTGAGCCCACAAGCTGGAGGTTGTTGTGAGCTGGAACGCCATGGCACTCTACCAGGGGTGATAAAGTGAGATTCTGTCTCAAAAAAAAAAAAGAAAGAAAGAAAGAAAAGACTACAGTTGTTTAGTGGTTAGGGCGCCAGCCATATACACCGAGGCTGGACAGTTCGGACCTGGCCCAGGCCTGCTAAACAACAATGACAATTACAAAAAAAAAAAAAAAATAGCCAGGCATTGTGGTGGGCATTTGTAATCCCAGCTACTAGGGAGGCTGAGGCAAGAGAATTTCTTGAGCCCAAGAGTTGGAGGTTGCTATGAGCTATGATACCACAGCATTCTACCAAGGGCAACAAAGTGAAACTGTCTCAAAAAAGAAACAAAAAACCAAAAATAGGCTGGGTGCCAGCCACATACATCTAAGGTGGTAGGTTCGAATCCAGCCGGGGCCCGCCAAACAACAATGACGGCTGCAACTAAAAAATAGCCGGGTGTTGTGGCGGGCACCTGTGGTCCCAGCTACTTGGGAGGTGGAGGCAGGAGACTCACTTGATTGGAGGTTGCTGTGAGCTGTGATGCCACAGTACTCTATCCAGGGGGACAGCTTGAGGCTCTGTCTCAAAAAAACAAACAAATAAAAACACAAAAAATACAAAAAAAGAATACAGTATACAGGGTGGCTCCTGTGGCTCAGTGAGTAGGGTGCCAGCCCCATACACTGAGGGTGGCAGGTTCAAACCCAGTCCCGGCCAAACTGCAATAACAACAACAAAAATAGCCAAGTGTTGTGGTGGGCACCTGTAGTCCTAGCTACTCCGCAGGCTGAGGCAAGAGAATCACCTATCCCAAGAGCTGGAGGTTGCTGTGAGCTGTGATGCCACAACATTCTACGGAGGGCAATAAAGTGAGACTCTGTCTCTAAAAAAAAAAGAATATAGTATGCAGTGCTAGAAGGACAAGAGACAACTGCAACTCTCATATACTGCTGGTGGGAATGCAAAATGATATACTCCCTTTGTAAAACAGTTTGGCAGTTTCTTACAAAGTTACACCTACACTTAGCACCTAACCTAGAAATCCCACTCATAGGTATTTTCCCAAGAGAAATAAAAACATGTCTGCACAGAGACCTGCATGTGAATGCTCAGCAGCTTTATTATAATAGCCCCGAACTGGAAACCACCTAAGTGCCTATCAGTTAGGAAATGGATAAACAAATTATAGTACATCATATAATGAAGTACTACTCAGCAATAGAAAGGAAGAATGCATGCAATTCCTTGGAAGAATCTCAAAAGCATTTTACTAAGAAAGAAGCCAGACACAAAGGCCCACATATAGCAGGATGGCATTTAATTACATTCTAGAAAATTCAAAAGTAGAGGAACAAGAATCTGATCAGTGGTTGCTAGGGACTATGGAGGTAGGGGGAGGGGACTGACCACAAAAGGGCACAAGAGAACTTGTTGAGGTGATAGAAACACACTATGTGGCCAGGCACAGTGGCTCACGCCTGTGGCAGATGGATTGCCTGAACCAGATCCAGACCCCATCTCTAAAAATAGCTGGGCGTTGTGGTGGGCACCTATAGTCCTAGCTACTCAGGAGGCTGAGGCAAGAGGATCTCTTGAGCCCAAGAGTTTGAGGTTGCTGTGAGCTGTGTTGATGCCATGGTACTCTACCCAGGTTGACAGTGAAACTCTGTCTCAAGCAAACAAAAAAGTAGTGAATTTTACTTTATGTAAATTATTTTTCCATATACTTACAAAGAACCACCACTTGTAAAAAGTATGGTTTTTATTTTTATTTTTTGAGACAGAGTCTCACTTTGTTTTTTGGGTTTTTTTTTGCAGTTTTTGGCTGGGGCTGGGTTTGAACTTGCCATCTCCAACTTATAGGGCCAGCGCCCTACTCCTTTGAGCCACAGGCACTGCCCAAGTCTCACTTTATTGCCCTCAGTAGAGTGCTGTAGCATCACAGCTCACAGCAACCTCCAACTCCTGGGTTTAGGTGATTCTCTTGCCTCAGCCTCCTGAGTAGCTGGGACTACAGGCACCTGCCACAACACCTGGCCATTTTTTTGTTGGCTGAGGCTGGGTTTGAACCCACCACCCTCGGTATATGGGCCTGGTGGCCCTACTCACTGGGCCACAGGTGCCGCCCTTTTTTGTTTTTGTTTTTGTAGAGACAGAGTCTCTCTTTATCGCCCTCAGTAGAGTGCTGTGGCGTCACACAGCTCACAGCAACCTCTAACTCCTGGGCTTAGATGATTTTCTTGCCTTAGCCTCCCAAGTAGCTGGAAACTACAGGTGCCCGGCTATTTTTTGGTTGCAATTTGGCCAGGCTGGTTTTGAACCCACCACTCTTGGTATATGGGTCCTGCGCCATACCCACTGAGCCATAGGTGCCACTCCAGAGTCTCACTTTGTAATCCCTGGTAGAGCTATGGCATCATAGCTCACAGCAACCTCAGACTCTTGGATTCTCCAGAGTAGCTGAGACTACAGGTGCCCATCACAATGCTCAGATATTTTTTTTTTTTTTGAGACAGAGTCTCACTATGTTACCCTCAGTAGAGTACCGTAGCATCACAGCTCACAGCAACTTCCAACTCTTGCGCTTAAGTGATTCTCTTGCCTCAGCCTCCCAGTAGCTGGGACTGTAGGTGCCTGCCACAACGCCTGGCTGACTGGCTATTTTCTTTTAAAAGTGGGGTCTTGCTCTTGCTCAGGCTGGTCTTGAACCTGTGAGTTCAGGCACTCTACCCACCTCGGCCTTCTAGAGTGCTAGGATTACAGGTGTGAGCCACCATGCCCAGCACAAGTGTGGTTTTTAAATGTGTCCACAAATTCTTTTTTTCTTTTTGAGACAATCTTACTATGTTGCTAGACTAGAGTACAATGGTATCAGCCTAACTCACAGCAACCTCAGACTCCTGGGTTAAGTGATCCTCCTGCCTCAGTCTCTTGAGTAGTGAGTAGATGGGACTATAGGCACCCACTGCAATGCCTGGCTAATTTTTCTATTTTTAGTAGAGATAGGGGTCTTGCTTTTGCTCAGGCTGCTCTTGAACTCCTGAGCGCAAGTGATCTTTCCTCTTTGGCCTCCCAGAGTGCTAGGATTACAAGCATGAGCCATTGCAACTGGCCTGTCCACAAATTCTTTAAAGCTCTTCACTTCAAATGGTGGAGCCTAATTCCACCGCCCTGAGTACGTGCTGTTCTGTAGTGATGCACTTCTAACAGAATTTGGCAGAAGTGACTTCTGAGACTATTTGTTCCCTCTCTTGGATCACTCACTCTGAGGTAAGCAAGGTACTATATTGTGAAGACACTCACCTCGCCTTATGGAGAGGCTTCCATGTTAAGGAACCGAGACCTCTCGCCAGCAATGATGTGAGTGAGACACTTTGGAATTGAATTCTTGAGCCCCCATCCTTGAGTCAACTGAAGCTGTAGCTTTGGCTGACTTTTATTTTTTTTTAAGACAAGTCTCATTGTGTTGCCTTCAGTAGAGTGCCATGGTATTATAGCTCACAGCAACCTCAAATTCTTGGGCTCAAGCAATTCTCTTGCCTCAGCCTCCCAAGTAGCTGGGACTATAAGTGCCTGCCACAACGCCTGGCTATTTTTAGAGATGGGGTCTTGCTCTTGCTCTTGAAAAATTAGCCAGGCATTGCAGTGGGAACCCATGAGCTCAGGCAATCCACCCACCTCGGCCTCCCAGAATGCTAGGATTACAGGTGTGAGCCACTTCGCCCCACCTCTAGCTGACAAAATGTCAGCTAGAGAAATCTTGAGCCACAACCAAATAACTAAGCTACTCCTACCTTTTGACTCACAGAAACTATGAGATAGTAAATATTTATTGTTTTAAGCCACTAAGTCTAAGGTAATTTGTTACATAATTATAGATAATTATATATGTGTGTGTTTGCTGGGAGTAGGGTCAGAACTTCAGACTTGATTTGTTTTTGTTTTTGTTTTTTTGAGACCAAGTCTCACTATGTTGCCCTTAGTAGAGTGCTGTGGCTTCATAGCTCACTGCAACCTCAAACTCTTGGGCTTAAGCCAGTGGTTCTCAACCTTCCTAATGCTGCGACGACCCCTTAATCCAGTTCCCCATGTTGTGGTGACCCCCAACCATTAGGAAGGTCAAGAACCACTGGCTTAAGTGATCCTCTTGCCTCAGCCTCCCAAGTAGCTGGGACTACAGGGTGCCTGCCACAACTCTCTGCTATTTTTTGTTGTTGTTGGTGTTGTTGCAGTGGTCATTGTTGTTTTAGCTGGCCTGGGCTGGGTTCAAATCTGCCAGCCTCGGTGCATGTGGCCAGTGCTGTAACCACTGTGCTACAGGCCTGGAGCCCAGACTTGATTTAAAGCAGGTGTCCTCAAACTACGGCCCACGGGGTCACATGCGGCCCGCTAAGGACATTTATCTGGCCTGCCGGGTGTTTTTGCTGCCACTGCCTGTCCTGCTTAGCAGCCAACTGGTTCCCGGGGCTGCAGTCCAGCCCTCCAACAGTCTGAGGGACAGTGAACTGGCCCCCTGTTTAAAAAGTTTGAGGACCCCTGAATTTTAAAGTAATTACTTTCCTAGGGAGCAGGCAAGAGTGGAAACAGACCAGTTGGAGGCTAGGGAAGAGATTATGGTGGCTTAGAGCAGGGTGGTGACAGTGGAGATGCATGTGTGGAGTGAAGGAAGTTAAGAGTATCAAGAATGAGCCTTAGGGGCGGTGCCTGTGGCTCAGTGAGTAGGCCGCTGGCCCTGTATGCCAAGGGTGGTGGGTTCAAACCCAACCCGAGCCGAACTTCAACCAAAAAATAGCCGGGTGTTGTGGCAGGTGCCTGTAGTCCCAGCTACTTGGGAGGCTGAGGCAAGAGAATCACCTAAGCCCAGGAGTTGGGGGTTGCTGTGAGCTGTGTGATGCCACAGCACTCTACCAAGGGAAACAAAGTGAGACTCTGTCTCTACAAAAAAAAAAAAAAAAGAATGAGCCTTAAGTTTTGTTTGAATAGATGAAATGGAGATAACTGTAGAAAGAATAGATAAGGTGGCACCTGTGGCTCAGTTGGTAAGGTGCCAGCCCCATATACTGAGGGTGGTGTGTTCAAACCCGGCCCCGGCCAAACTGCAACAAAAAAATAGCCAGGCATGGCAGGCACCTGTAGTCCCAGCTACTCTGGAGTCTGAGGCAAGAGAACCACCTATGCCCAGGAGTTGGAGGTTGCTGTGAGTGGTGTGATGCCACGGTACTCTACCAAGGGTGATAAAGTGAGACTCGGTCTCTACAAAAGAAAGAAAGAAAGAACAGATCAGGAGAGTAGTGGAGGAAAACAAGGCTTGAAGAGTATTAGGCATAATGTATTTGAGAAACTAATTAGACCAGTATGCTTTGAATTCATGGTGATTGGATGGGAGGAGAGAGTGGTGAGCAAGTAGGCTGAAAAAGAAAGCCAGGAAAGAAAGGCCTGTTTACCACCACAAGGTGCCTGCACTTTATCTGAAGCCTATTTAGCCACTGGAAGTCACTCAAAGATTTTAAGTAAGAGAATGATTGAGCAAATTCAAAGTTTAGAAAGATAATTTGGATTAAAGAAGGGAGATATTGGAAGCCAGAAGACATTTTAAATAACTTTCTAATTTTTACGAGGCAGCATTATACAGGGGAAAGAACATTAAATGGGTTTGGCAAGGCTTGGCGCCTGTGGCTTAATTGGCTAAGGCGCCAGCCACGTACACCTAAGGTGGCGGGTTCAAATCCCCAGCCCGGGCCCGCCAAACAACAATGATGGCTGCAACCTAAAAATGGCCGGGCGTTGTGGTGGGCGCCTGTGGTCCCAGCTACTTGGGAGGCTGAGGCAGGAGACTTGCTTGAGCCCAGGAGTTGGAGGTTGCTATGAGTTGTGATGCCATGGCACTCTACCCAGGGGGATAGCTTGAGGCTCTGTCTCAAATAAAAAAAAAAAATGGGTTTGGCAAAACTAAATAAATAAATGGGTTTGGAGTCAGATGGATCAAAGTTCAAATCGGGACATAGTGAATTATCAACTGTCATGGACTGAATTGTGTCTCCCCAAAACTCAGATGTTGAAGTCTCCTAACCCTTGCACCTTTGGAAATAAGGTCATTGTAGACGTAATTATTTAAGATGAGGTCATGCTTAAGTAGGGTTGGCCCCTAATTCAGTAAGACTGGTGTCTTTATACAAAAAGGGGAAATTGGGATACAGATGTGCACACAGAGACAATGTTATGTGAAGACGAAAGCACAGATTTACAAACCAAGGAATACCAGCAAAACACTGAAGCTGGGGGAGAAACATGGAATACACAGATTCCCCCTCACAGCCCTCAGAAGGAACCAACCCTGTCAACATGTTGTGCTCAAACTTCTAGCCTCCCAAACTGTGAAACAATAACTTTCTATCCTTAAGTAGAAATACGAATGGTTAAAGCCATTCAGTTCGTGGTACTTTGTTATAGCAGCCCTAGGAAAAATATATGCCATCTATGTCACCTTGGAAATTATTTAATCTTGCTAATCCCTGGTGTCCTAATCTGTCCAATGGGGATAATTATATCTACGTCATAGGGTAGTCATGAGGATTAAATAAAATGACATTTGGAAAGCACCTGGCATAAGGCAACACTACATAAATATCACCTTGGCTAGGTGAGGTGGCTCATGCCTGTAATCCTGGTACTCCAGGGGCAGTGCCTGTGGCTCAAAGGAGTAGGGCACCGGCCCCATATGCTGGAGGTGGTGGGTTCAAACCCAGCCCTGGCCAAAAACTGCAAAAAAAAAAAAAAAATCCTAGTACTCCGGGAAGTCAAGGCAGGCAGATTGCTTGAGCTCAGGAGTTAGAGACCAACCTGAGCAAGAGTGAGATCCTGTTTCTACTAAAAATAGAAAAAGTTAGCTTGATGTTGTGGTGGGTGCCTGTAGTCCTAGGAACTTGGGAAGTTGAGATAAGAGGATCTCTTGAGCCCAAGAGTTTGAGGTTGCTGTGAGGTATGATGACCCCACAGCACTCTACTAAAGGTAACAGTGAGATTCTGTCTCAAAAAAATAAAACAAAACATAAATATTACCATGCATTTGTGAGACACTAATGTTATCCAAGAAAAGTAGAATATCTCTGGAGATTTTTATAAAATTGACTGCAATTGTCAGGGTCATGTGTAATACAACCTGAGTCACAGATGGATAAGATGACTTTAGAATCCCATTTTCCTGTTGGAATCCTTAGAGTGTAGCTCTGGCATTATCTCGTGCTTGGTGAAAATGTAGTTTCTTTGGGATAGAACACTAGTACAAAAACCCAGAGTACCCTCAAAGGCAGGAAGATTGAAGCAAACTAATGGGGTGTCCAAACTGAGGATTGCATACAGATTATGTGAACTTTTTTGTTTATCTGTGATATCATGAAAATTATGCACATACCTTTTTTTTCGCTCATTAGCTTTTGTTAGTGTTTGTATATTTAACATGTGGCTCGAGACAACTCTTCTTCTTCTAAGGTGGCATAGAAGCCAAAAGGTTGGCCACCCCTGCTAGGTGAACAGAGCTATAGAAAAATGAGCCAGACGCCTCAGGCCTCTGGACTCCCCAGCTCACTTCTTTAGGTGAAAAATTTAGGCTGGGGGTTGTCCTCTCCTCAGATCCATAAGGGAAACCCAACAGAGGCCTCACCAGTCTCTGGAACGCCTGGTCCTTTCAGGCAGGGAGTGCTTTGCCAAAGCAAACAATCTCTGCTCTACGGCTCTAGATTGTGCTTTGGCTGGGGTAGGGGAGAACAAAGATTCCTTTCTTTGCTTCCTCAACTCTATGGCTCCAGCCAAAGGCACTGTTTACACAATCTTCCCTGGTGAAGAATTTGTTCCTTTTCTCTCCAGGTTGCAGCTGGAAAAGATTGATTCCCTCCTTGCCTATTCCTTTTTCCCATGTCCTTGGGCAGGAAAAAGTGCTCAAATACCCCAAACTGCCACCCTCAGAGAAGATGTCAGCATACTTAGGACTAACTCCAGGCCTTTTTGTGATGTGACAGAGTTTTGGTGAAAGAAAGTCTTATCTGGCAGGGAAAGGAAGGGTGGTGGGAACTGTTGAGAGCCCAGCTGCTCTCCATTCCTGGTCTGCTTATTCGATCCTCTATCATTCTCCAGGCTTTCTCAGCTCCATTTCCAAAAGTGAATAAAATAATCAAAATCAAGTGCTGGCTTGGCTTTCTTCTTTGAGCGAATGATAAAGTGGGTAGGATGAAAATAGTGTTTCACAGTGGCAGAAGTTTTTCTTTAGTGTTTAGTTTATTATTAACTCCAGCAGCACAGATATCTTCCCTATTCCCCAAAAAAACAAAAGCAAAAGAGAGAAAAGGAAATCCCAGAGTGGAAGAGTATAATTTTAGTACTGGCAGAGAATCCTAGTGTTAAATTACTCCCAGTAAAGTGGTAACTAAGGAACTGCAGAGTCAGATAATTTACACAATCCAGGTCTCCAACAAGTAGTTTTAAAACCTAATTTCACTTATTTCCACAACATCTCATGGAGGCAGATAGTCTGCTTACTTCATACAAGGGAAGGAACTGAAGCATGGGAAACATTAACCAAAAGCCATTCAGTCAATGACTTGAATCCAGGATTCTGGGACTTTCAGTCTGGTTGACTCCACAAGGTGAATCTGTTTTCTGAAAATTGTATAGGTTTTTGCTCCTGCACAGATTTTCCCTGAACTAAATTTTCTCCCTATCTTAAATCCCCACTGACTATTCTCTTGTTGCTAAGGGAGCTATGGCTAGCTGTTTATTACCCTTTGCAGGTATGTTTTGGAAACTTCAAGTCCCTGCTTCAGCTGTTGGGAAACGTGAATAGAAAAGTCAAAGAGGTACATAGGGGCTGAAAGTCCATTTAGGTTCAGATATAATCCCTACATACATGCAAAAGCACCCTGCAACCATGTCTCCAGAAAGACATGCAGAGTTCATTCCTATAAAAGCAGCCAGATAGTTCCTGGAAGGCTGTAATCCACAATGGTTAAAAAGATCCATCTTGGAGACAAAGCTGAGATTATGCTGAAGCTACCCAGAAACCCTGAAATTGAAGAGTAGGGTAAAATAAACCCCAAGGTAGGCAAAATGATACTTATCTGTAAGATAACAGCAAAGTGGCTCAGTGCCTGTAGCTCAAGCAGCTAAGTCACCAGCCACATATAACAGAGCTGGCAGGTTTGAATCCAGCCTGGGCCTGTCAAACAACAATGACAACCACAACCAAAAAATAGCCAGGCGTTGGGGCAGGCGCCTGTAGTCCCAGCTACTTGTGAGACTGAGGCAAGAGAATTGCTTATGCCCAGGAGTTGAAGGTTGCTGTGAGCTGTGATGCCACAGCACTCTACCCAGGGCCATGGCTTGAGGCTCTGTCTAAAAAAAAAAAAAAAAAAATCCAGCAGGGATAGTAATTGTTTAGCCTTCTTGAGCTAGATTAGATTCTATGGAATAAGGCAGTAGCAGATCAGATAAATCAACTTTTAGAGATTCTTGTCAATTTAAGAATCAAATGAAACTTGGCTGGGCGCCTGTGGCTCAATCGGCTAAGGCGCCAGCCACATACACCTAAGGTGGCGGGTTCGAATCCCCAGCCTGGCCCGCCAAACAACAATGATGGCTGCAACCAAAAAATGGCCAGGCCTTGTGGCGGGCACCTGTAGTCGCAGCTACTTGGGAGGCGGAGGCAGGAGACTTGCTTGAGCCCAGGAGTTGGAGGTTGCTGTGAGCTGTGATGCCATAGCACTCTACCCAGGGGTATAGCTTGAGGCTCTGTCTCAAAAAAAAAAAAAAAGAATCAAATGAAACTTTACTCCTATTGCAGATTGGAATACTGCACTTGTATTAGCTTTCTACCGCCACATAACAAACCACCACAAATTTAGCAGCTTAAAACAACATCCATTTTTGGGCAGTGCCTGTGGCTCAGTGGGTAGGGCACTGGCCCCATATACTGAGGGTGGCAGGTTTGAACCCAGCCCCAGCCAAACTGCAACAAAAGCTAGCCAGGCCTTGTGACGGGTGCTTGTAGTCCCAGCTACTCGGGAGGCTGAGGCAAGAGGATCACCTAAGCGTAGGA
>CAUYQV010133325.1:0-38367 GCA_963574575.1 Galagoides demidoff | reverse complement strand
GAAAGCAAGAAGGGTAGGAGGGTACGAGTACACTTTTCAGTGGTGGTTAGTGATTTGTCTTTTCAAGGTAACTATTTTTTGTTCACTCTACTTGTTTTCTTATTAATTACATGATACCTGCAGAAATCATCACATCAGTGTGAAATACTATGCTACTCATTTAATCTTTTCATGTAAGCTTTAACATTTTGTATATTGGGATTTTTCTGGCACTAGCATAAGCTCTCTAGAGAAAATGATACTATTTCTCTGACAGCATCATATCACTTATGAGCTCTGCTATAGACAACTTATGTCCTTGAAGAATTCCTAAGTGTTCCCTTTGCAAAAGCTACAGAATTGATGCCCATTTGGTATTGTATAAATGGAATTTAAAAAAAAAAATGTCAAATTTGTCTACGTGAATCATGAAGGAGGTAGTTAGACTAGTAAGAGGTAGTTGGACTAGATTGGCAGTTCCCAAATTGTGTTCCTGGATTAACATTGTCAACATAACCTTTGGTTCTGTTAAAATTATATGTTATCAAGTCTCACCCCTGACCTCTGAGCCAGAAACTCTGGAAGTGGGACTCAGAAATTTGTATTTTAAGAGTCTGTTAGTGATTCTGATATACCCTCACCGTGGAGGACCATTACACTAGATGATCTCTGAAGTTATTGCCTTAGTTCTATGCTTTCTCTTAATGTATAATGAAAGAGTTTATTTAATGGTTTAAAAAGAAATTCTGTCTGTAAGGAATTTTTTTTTTTTTTTTGAGACATAGTCTCATTCTGATGCTCAGGCTAGAGTGCCCTGGTATCAGCTTAGCTCATAGCAACCTCAAACTCCTGGGATCAAGGGATCTTCCTGCCTCAGCTCCCCAAGTGTCTGGTACTATAGACATCTGCCACAACACCCGGCTAATTTTTCTATATTTAGTAGAAATGGAGTCTTGCTCTTGCTCAGGCTGGTCTCAAACCCCTGAACTCAAGCAGTCCTCCCACCTTGGCCTCCTTGGCCAGGGGTAAGCCACCATGCCAGGCCTACCGAAGGAATTTTTGTAAGCAAAATATCATGAGCACATTTATGAGAGGGTTTCGGTATAATTTTGGATGTTTCATACATGGCGATTTGAAAAAAAGCACAAATTTTTATTTTGATTATCAGCCTCTTTAGTTGGCTGGCAATCTTGAGAATGTTTGAAAAATTCCTGTTCACACTATTCATGCTGTGAAAAATCTATTCAAGGCAAAGTTTTTTTTGCAGTTTGAAGAGAATGCCCAAACCAAATGTACCTACACTTTTATCCTTCTGAGTTCTTCCAAATAATATTCTGGTAATTTATATAGATTGGGAAATAAACTGTTATCCTTATCTGTAAACAAATTTTTAACCTAGAAGACACTTGAGTCAGCCCATGCCCTGTCAAAAACGCCACTCCTATGAGATACATATTCTTCACAGGGCATTCTTTTTATAGTTGCCTAAGTGGTCTCCCAACTTTACATATGCTTAACATTGTGCCCAATAAATGCAATCCCAGTTCACTAGCAATGTCCCAGACACAATTTTCTATCTTATTAGCAAATATCCCATACCTGGTAAGATCATCTTAATTTTTTTTTTTTCTGAATCACATAAGATCCAGTGGGAATTAATGATTCTTTCTGTGACACAAGTGTGTGACCTTGAATAAGCCACATGAGTTGTGTGAGCCTCAGGTTTCTCATTAGGAGATGAGGGATTTGGTACCATAGCGGTAAGGGTCTGTGATTCATTGTCACTGTATTCTTTCTCTTCTTTGTTTCTCAACCCTCAGACCTATTTTTACTCATGTTTAAGGTTCTTCTAGGACGCAGCCTACAGCTCAGTCACACCACACACTAATCTTAAACTATATTTTAGCCAAAGACCTTTCCTGCCAAATCCTATAAAAAAGAAGAACTTGGGAAAAGAAATCTGATTAATGACATGTCTCTTTTTCAGAAAGGAAACTTAGAATCCATCCTGAAACACAGGGCAGAGACTTTAGCCATTTGTTTTTTTTCAGGCTTATATAGCTATTCATTTATCACTCCTTTCTGATATCTATTTACATAAACTTTGTTCTGAGTTGAAAATTTTGGGCAGTGTAAGGATTACACTTGTGTACTTATATAGCTATATGCTAAGTGTAATCATTATTGGCATTTAAATAGTTTTTAGTCATTTAAAAATAGTACTATAATTATGGATGTATAGTTGTCAATATAAACAGGAGAACTACTACTATCTGAACATCTACAGTATACTTGGATTTTATATGTATATATTAATTTATTTCTCCTCATAATCTTTGGATAATAAAAATTGAGCTACATGGTTTTATAAACATTGTCACCCCTGAACACAGGAGTATGCCCATGTTCTCATGTTAATATGAATTAGGACTAATTAGGATGTGGTGACTCACAGCTGTAAATCTACACCCAGGGAGGCTAAAGCTGGCGGATCACCACTTGAGCTCAGGAGTCTGCCAAGAGCAAGACCTCCGTCTCTACAAAAATAGAAAAAGACAAAAACTGGCTGGGCATTGTGGAGGGCACCTGTAGTCCCAGCTATTTGGGAGGCGGAGGCGAGAGGATCACATGAGCCCAAGAGTTTGAGGTTGTTATGGGCTATGACACCAAGGCACTCTAGCCTGGGCCAACAGAGTTAGACTCTGTCTCACAAAAAGGAAGAAAGAAAGAACTAGAACTCTTTTCAGATTTCTTTACCTGTCACCCACGGATTGCATCATGAAGTCTCTCAATTGAATAAAATACCTACATTAAGAGAAGTTATGTGTCTTCTTTACTTCTCTTTCAAATGTTTTAGAATGTACACAGATGGATTAATACATGAGATTTCTTTAATATGAGAAATTGCAAAAATGAGGAAGAACTGATGCAGAGTAAGTGCAGTCTTATCTTCCCTTCCAAACTGCTCACCTGAGGTCTGCCTCCTATACTGATGTGTGTGGCCAGTATACCTGGTGAAACTTCACAAAGGCCTCAAGCGCAAAAAGAAAACCTTGGTCTACTCAGTGAATGAGCAGACTTTAAAAATGATTTTTGTGTGTATGAAAGACAATATAAAACATTCTGAGCAATCCAGGAAAATTTGTATATTGCCTATTGAAGATAGTATAAATTTGGAATGTTGCTGAACAAAAAACTATGAAATAAGCAGGTGACAGTTTTCCTAGTGAGTAGGTTTCTAGTCTATGGTTTTTGTCTGGAAGGGGGAAAAGATCATTGTTGCCAGTCACACTAACCTTTCTTGAAGTTGACTATTCTGCCTGCAATTTTTACACTTGTGAACAAATAATGTTTTTGTACTGCGAACTACTAAGACTTAATTTTAGTGCATTCTATGTCTCCGGCTGATACTTGCACTGTGTGTGACTTTTTTTTACCTCTGCTTCTGGCCTATAACACTGTTGGAGGAAAATGAGAAACAGCAGGGCACCACCGTCCCGTCATCTTCCAAGGGTCATTTGTGAGAAAAGAGAAAGACCTTGTGCCTAGGACTCTCCTGCAGATCAGGAATGTATCTGCAGGAGCTTGTGAGTGATGCAAACTCACAGACTCCGCCTCCCCCCACACACCTACTGATGCTGAAACAAATTTGCATTTAACAAGAACCCGGATGATTCTTGTGTATGTAGAAGTCTAAGAGGCACTGGACTAAGGGAAAGGCACGGAGGTGGGCCGAGGAAGAAGAGACTGAACGCACTCAGGACACCCCGGAAAGCCTTCTCTTAGGAAGTGATTTTTAGAGAAATTCTCAGATACAGATCAACTTGTTTAGTCAATACAAATTCTTAACTGGAAAAATTCTTTGTAGATTCGTTTTCTTGATGTTAGCATTTTCTCATTACATTCATTTTTGGTAATCTCCAGTAGCTTAGCAGCTAAATGCGTGCCAGGGCAATGATTTTATCCAACTGAGGCCGATTTGTGCTTGGATGCATTGGAAGGAGTACGCTGTAAAATCTAACACATACTCTCAGTCTGACCATAAGAGCTCTGATTCACCATCCTTCTCTCAAGCAACGCGGTGTGCAGCCATTTCATTCCGTACTCTGGTTTAACCAGGAAGAATCTGGCGAACTTGCTTCTTTCTGGTCTGTAATAATGTGAGAATCAGTCATTTGATGCTGAGGATAAAATAAATACCCAGCTTCTTTCCATAGGCTGACCTTTAAGGATCCTTTGGTTTAACAATCATTTTTAATGTTAGAATTGCTTGTATTTTATGTGGAGTCATGTGCTTCTGTTCACTGAACTGGCAGGTGGCTCCAATCCTATAATTACAGTTTGGATTGTCGACTGCCAAAGCACAAAAGGAGAGCGTAGTAATCCACTCCCGTGCTCTTTCGTGAATTGTTGCATATGCTTTTTGGTGTATCACTGCACATAACTCTCGCAGTAGCAATAAAACTATTAGGGTAGTAAAAGAGATGCATTTTAATTTTCAGAGAAAGTGTCATAAAATTCAATTAACTACACCTTCCCAAATAGGGGTTTACTCTGGGAAGCCCAGGGTTTCCTAATCTGAAATTCCTCTCCCTTTTCCTGGTGACCTTCATTCACACTTTGGTCTCCCTTTGTTTCCTTACCTTTCTGCAATTTTTCCTCTGCTTTTTTTAATTTACAGCTTTGTAGAGGCGCTTCCAATACAAGGAAGTCCTTTCCATTTCCTTAATTGGAGTGAGCGAAGGAGATAAATAACATAAGGAATCCCACACAAATGTAGGCATTATAATTACACAGCAACTGAGGAAAATGTTCATTGGTCCTATATCTACAACTAATGAGGAAAGAAGAAAGAGTTTTTATTTCGTAGACTGCAAGAGCATCTGACTAACCCCCGGTTTGCAAATCTGTAAAAGTGAACATTCTTCCTATATTTTTAGTTTGTTCACCTTCTTCTCCAAAGTAGTCTAATAACACGGCATAGAGAAAGGTCTCCTGGCGTTCAGATTTTATTACTTTCACTGACTAAAGTGCAGTACATTTCCTGGTATAATTATACCCCAGTTGTCACAATAAATGAACGCAGTATATTTTATGATACACTTGCCTCGCTTATTATCATGTTTGTTCACACATCTCTCAGCCTTACTAACCCATAGGGGGCTTCTGCTATCATCGGTGAATGGAAATTAGTGAAGTTCTCTGTTTTATTTCTGGCAAGATGTTTATTTCAATTGAAAAAGCCATAAGCAGGATAGATGGTGGATTTAGAGAATTGGATATATCTGTACCTAGGTAATATTCTCCTGCTCACCTGCTCACTATGTGAACTTTTCTAAATCTCACTACCAATCTCCCAGCACAACAGGTGCCTATTAGCTAAATGCATTTTCAATAGAGACCAAGTGATGTTTCAGACTATTTTAAGATACAATACCAAAGGGCATCCTGGATTTAAACAGAACCCTTTGTATGTATGTGTGTGTGTGTATCTATGTATGTATGTATATGATCTATATTTGACCTTTCCCAGGGCAGTGTTACTTTCTAAATTTGTGGTAGAACCAGAAAAATCATCACGATTTCTATTTAGTTTAATTAGTTTGCAGTCAGGGTATAAGGACGTAACTCTATTTGCATTGACATTTGAGGAACTTCCATTCTACTTGCTACATGATGGTCACAGACCTTATCATAGAGATAAAGGTATAACTTTTTAGTTCACGCAAAGTTACTGTCTGTGCTTCAGTGAGCAATACAAGATGGTCTATCAGCAAGATTATCATGCTATAATACAATGCAAATCGAACAGGATTTATGAGTGAGGGACAACTTAAACCGGCCTTCATGTTTAGAAGGTTTTTCATGTCCATTTGAACAGTTAGGAAGTTGAGGATGTCAGTAGCATGTTCCAGGATCTATCTTTTGGGAAAGCAGTGAAGAAGAGTGACAAGCAGTCAGGGGTGTCCCTAGCCTTCTCTTGTGGAAGTCTCCTCCTGCCGATTGTAAGGCAGACAGATTGCCCACAGGTGTCTTCACGCTAACATAACCTCATTTTTCTGTCATACCCTTTCGTATGTCATTGCTTTGGACTGACAGTTATACCCATCCACCTATGCGTACCTTGAGGTAATTCTTTGTGGAGTGTATGAGATAATTAAGTTCCCATGTATCCTAATACGCTATGGACACAAATATAAACCAACAAGAAGTCCTGTCTTGTTCTCTTATGAAGTTTACAGTCTTGCTGAGATGGAGAGCGGTTCACAAAGTGAGAGGGTGATAAAGGGGGGATCTCAGGTAGATGAGCTCAGAGTTGTGTTTACTTTTACCTTTTGAGGTTGGCCGCACGCTCTTTCTGAATTATTCCTCTTTTTCTTTACCAATGATTCATTTCTTTTGTGATCTAAGAGTTAAGTGGACAAAAGTCATTATCTGTTTAGATTTGTTAGGTACTGCATAGAAAGATTCTCTGACTTCCTCCATTCGGAAAACTGGTACTTCTTTTCAACTTCCTTCAATATAGCTGTTCCCTGATTTCAAACAAAATATATGGCATTTATTTTCCTTTCATATGCTTTTTCTATCTCCCACAGTGGTGGGTATGTTGATTATCTGAGATGTGCTATCCATACCAGGAGGGCACATTAATAAACACTTCCATAGAAGCTACAAGGAAAAGGTAGCTGACTCCAAAAAAACCTATACTTCTCTCACATTTATAGGGATGAGTTCTGGGCACAATCTTTCCTGTACATCAACTGTTTTCATGTTAAATTTAAAATGCTGAGATTAGGGTGGGGCACTCACCTGGACATAAAATTGAGGGGCCCACCAAAATGATAGTCATCAAGGTAAGTTAGATTTTAGTGTGGTATTTAAAAATGAAGCCAGTTTAAGTAAGAGACATCAGTATTCCTGAATTTTCTTCTCATTTCAGGTGTTAGTATAACCCAGGACACCAACTCCTCCATTGAATCCTCAACATTATTGATTAGGTGGTCCTGATCCTGTCTTTATTTAAAATTTCAACATTTCGTTCATCATGAACGCGTTTTTATTTTTAAATTATTAGTTTTGGTTTTGAAGATACTGCATTAAAATATTCACCCTGATCACTGCTCTTTAGGCACGTTCCTTACTCAGTCCTGGTAAATGCCTATTTTAAACATGTCTAATAGGGCAGGCCCCTAATTAGAGGCAGAGCTGCATCCTGAAGTGGCTCAATTCTCATTAATCCATAAGTCCCATGACTGGTCCGCAGGGCTATAAATCAGAAAACAGATAAATAATATTGAGCACAGGACAGCATTATGGGTGCTGTGGGTGCTTTAATGGGGACTCAGCTTCCAACATACTAATCACAACCCCAGAGTTAATTGCATCCTCTTGCATTTCAGGAAATTAAAGGCATCTCTGTACCACACTATTTTCTGTGCCATCTTATTACTTGTACGTATTTATTTTTCTGTGACATAAAGTGGATACCCCATGGCTAGAATAAAATGTCTTTTACTACACTTGTAGCTAGGGAAGACTGAAGATTTTCATCAGAGAAGACAGAAAAGATTTACTGCACATCTTTGATTGTGTTGTCATTGGGCAGAAATTTATAAAGCACATTTCAAGACACAAAGCAGTGAGGAAGGAGGAGGCAGCCAAGCCTCTATGAACATGTGGGCAGCAGTAGAGCACCCAATGCACCTTGATGCTTTTATGTTCCACGTTTTATGCCCCAGGTACATTTTTCTAAGTAAACACTCAAGTAATAAAATTAGTTAATAAAATTCTAAAGGGCATATTGAAATGCTAGAGGGTTTTGCATATTTAGTCAACAATACAGATACCCATTGTATGTATGAAACCATTTTGTCTGTGAAGTAGTTGCACATTTGATGCCCTTCTTTAAGTCCTATAATAAAACAAATAGCAGGATCGATCATTTGGGGGTCATTCTAAATTATCTCTATCACTCTCCTCTTACAGAATAAAAAGCTGAAGTTTGGTGGTTTTGAAATGGTAGGCCAAGATGACATATTGATTTAGAGACACATCTTAAACTAGGGTCCTAAAATCCTAATTCTCCACGTGGTTCCCTTTCTTCTCTGTACCATGATGTCACTAAGTTTACCCATTAGCCACTGGGACTCAGACTAACAGATCAGCTATTGAACATTAACTGTTAGTTGTCCTCACAAAAATCCATAGATGGCTATTTGGTTCTATATACTTTCTTTCTTTTCTTCTTCTTCTTCTTCTTCTTCTTTTTTTTTTTTTTTGTTTTTTGTTTTTTTGAGACAGAGTCTCAAGCTATTGCCCTAGGTAGAGTGCCATGGTGTCACACTTCACAGCAACTTCAAACTCTTAGGCTCAAGTGATTCTCTTGCCTCAGCCTCCCACATAGCTGGGACCACGGGCACCTGCCACAATGCCTGGCTATTTTTTTCTTTTGGTGCAGTTGTCATTGTTGTTTTAGCAGACCCATGTTTGAACCCGCCAGCCTCAGTGTATGTGGCTGGCACCCTACCCAAGGAGCTATGGGTGCCGCCCAGTCCTATGTACTTTCTGTGTAACTGAGGGTCAGACATGAAGACAAAGCTAAAGCCAGTGGAAGACTCTCCTGTTGTTCCCTCATCTCCCTTCCCTTCTTCTTATAAACCGTACTTTGGAAGTGTTTTTCTCTATCTTATCCTTCTTATCTACCCAAGGATTCAAACTTTCCATTATTTCCCACTTCCCCATTGAACCTTCAACATTATTTATTAGCTTGTCTATTCTTAAAAACAAACAAAGCAAAAATAATTTCTCCTGACCTCACACCCACCTTGTGCACTTTTTCTTGGCTTCCCTTCACCGTCAAGCTCTGTGAAAGTTTTTCATTATGAATACAACCTAATGTCAATTGTTCACCCACATTCACAACTCAGCCTACTCTAAACTGACTCCCCTGTAAGTACGCAGCCAAAACTGCTTTTACTAACAGCACCAGGAATCTTCATATTGTCACATCCATTAAATATTTTTTAGTTATCCTCTTACTCTCACATTGAACTTAGACAGTTGACAATGTTCCCTTTTTAGAAGTATCGTCCACCCATGGCACTCAGCACACCTGAGTGTCCTCTTCTGTGACTCCCCCCCTCCAGTGTCTTCACTAACTATGCTGCTCTACTATCTCCTAAATGAAGTCACTCAAAACTTCACCCGGAATTCTCCCTAATTTAATATCCCATCTCCAACTAACCTCATCAATTCTCATGCCCTTATCTACCATCATTATCCCAGTGACAGGGATATTTCTATCATTAGCCCTGACTTCTCATATTCAGATTTGCACCTGCAAAATTATTAGATTTAATATTTTCACTTGGGGCCAAGCCCAGTGGCTCATGCCTATAATCCTAACATGCTGGGAGGCAGAGATGGGTGGATTGCTTGAGCTCAGGAGTTTAAGACCAGCCTGAAAAATAGCAAGACCCCATCTCTACTGAAAATAGAAAACTTACCCAGGCATTGTCATGGATGCCTGTAGTCCTAGCTCCTTGGGAATCTGAGGTGGAATGATTGCTGAAGCCCAAGAGTTTCAGGTTGCCATGACCTATGATGCCACAGCATTCTACCCAGGATGATGGAGTGAGACTCTGTCTCAAAATAAATAAATACGTAAACAAAATAAACTAAATTTTTTTTTTCATTTGAACATCTCAACCTCAACTTGTTCTAAACAAAGATTAGAACTTTGGGGGACTTAAGTGTAATTAACCATCATTAATTTGTTCTAACTCAAAGTTTAGAACTTGAGGGAAGTTCTTAGTTCTTCCCTCCCACCTCCCCATGCCTCTGCCTCCTTCATTCTCCCGAGTTTAGTAAATGATTCCTCCATTAATCTGGTCCAACAATCTGTACAATTTGAAACTTCAGCAATAGGTGCACATTTAATGAAAAAATTTTACATAAAGGAAATTTAAGGGTATGTGTGGCTTCTGATTCTTTATTTCAAATGTTTAAAGCATAAATCTCATACTATTTATGATATATATACATTACAAATAATAACAATGATGGGCTTGGGTAGGACTCATGTGTGCTAGGCACAGTGCTAGTGTCTTATACGTAGTGATAATATCCTTACAGATGAAGAATCCAAGGCACACACAGGTCAGGTAACTTACCCAGGATCCTAACACTATAAAGTGACAGAGCTAAGATTTGAACCTAGGAAGTCTGGTTCTTGGATCATTGTTTATAAAAATTATGTCCATAGTTATGCTATGTGGCCTTAAAAAGTTGTGATTATGGGTGGTGCCTGTGGCTCAGTAAGTAGGGTGCCGGCCCTATATACTGAGGGTGGCGGGTTCAAGCCAGGACCCAGCCAAACTGCAACGAAAAAACAGCTGGGTGTTGTGGCAGATGCCTGTGGTCCCAGCTACTTGGGATGCTGAGGCAAGAGAATCACCTAAGCCCAAGAACAGGAGGTTGCTGTGAGCTGTGATGTCATAGCACTCTACCAAGGGCAACAAAGTGAGACTCTGTCTCTAAAAGAAAAAAAAAAGTTGTGACCATCACTATGGTGACAGATACATACAACGTCAAGCCATTGCACTGAAGATTGAGTCCCCAAGACTGAGTCTTTAGAAAGACTGAACTAAAATAAATTACCAGTGGACGTGATCCAACTGTGCAAACATTTAACAGTGCTTAGAAAGAGCTGATGTCGTATTATATCATCTCATGATTAATTTCCAAGTATTTTGACAACACAGACTTGAGTAGTAGGTGTGTCTGCCTTATGGGCAGGAAACCACCAAATCTGATGCTGATGGATGATCATTTTTTACATCTGTTTTCAGAAATTCACAATAAAATGTTCAATATTTGATATGCTAAGACCAAAATAGTATGAAGCTGTTTTTTTGTCTTTATGGAATCTTCCCCCATTTCTTCCACTTACAATTACACTTAAAATAATTGATTTTTAAAATAAAAAGTCCAGAACAAGTTGTACAGACGATTTGTTGTTTCCATGGAGAAGTAGTCTTGGGGAAACATGCACAACTGCATTCTTTTCCTATTAGAGTCTTTGGAAACACAGACTGTTTATCTACCTTTTCCACCTACTCCTGGAAGGTACAAATGCCATTTACACCAATTAAAATGATGTGGTGAATTCTTATGTTACACTAAAATAAACCTCATCAAATGTTTCACATCACTGGGGTGTTGTATAAATTTTCATTTTTAAAAGACATAAATATATCTCTACTCATTCATACCTAAATTCTTCTTTTTAAATAAACTAATTAGAAAAATAAGGAAGAATTCTTGGAAACAGAGAAGTCAAGAAAATGTCTAAGTTTTCACTTATAGTGACATAGGTGATCATGTAGCTAATATTTAATTTGAGGACCATTAAGGCAAGTAGCTGCATTTAAGATAAACTACCTACTTTGTCCGAATCATAGGAATTAACATTTTTAAAAAATTTCCTGGGTTCCTTAAGTGATATACTAATCTTCTATGGTGTGCTGAAAGCCAAATTCAAGAATTCTATAGAAGAAAAAAGTAATAAATCTAGAAGACTCAGAAGATCTAGAAATTTGGTGATCTTCTCTGAGTTTGAATTGCCTAAAACCATTTGAATATTCATGTAAAAAATCTAATTAAATAAAGAGAATATCTGTGATGAAGACACAAAGGGGAATGTTAAATCTGTTCTAGATTCATTTTTTGCCTCTCCCAGAATGGATGGACTTTAAACTTTTTACATCAAAAGAAAATAATGGTTTTTTTTGTCAGAAAAGAAACAAAAGCATCACATAAACGTAAATATATAGATCAAGAAAGGTTGAAAGTTATATGCATATGCTTTTGTAAATCAAAAATGTGAGCCTAAAGAGAAAAAGAAAACAAACACAAAAAAACTCTCAGAGGAAGCGTGAAGTTATTGTTTGTGATAATCTCAGACTATGTTGTGGGGCGGGGGGGAGAGAAGGCAGGAATTCAGTGAGAAAACAGAGAGCAGATAGTCCTTTGTTCAACGGCCACTTTCTCACTGAGCCCTTTCATATGGGCTCATATGTAATTTTATCCAGTGGCTGCTTTGGATAAAATTACACATCACTCAGCAGACCCGCCTTATGCTCCTCCCCTGCCTTATTTTCTCCTTTCAATTTAGTCAACATCTATCCAACTGTCTTTTTAAATATTGTCTTATTTATTATCTGTCTTCATCAGGGCAGAAATGCAATGAATTTGGTGTACTCTTATATTGTCTAACACAACAAAACATGGAGTTTCAGAAAACTAGATCCATCGGGCATAACACCTTAGTGGCTGTGCATTCACTCGTAGCATCCTATCTCCATGCTTAGCTCCAGCTGTAACAATTACTTTAGAGATTCTGGTCCCTATGTCACTGGAACCCCTCTCTTTACCCCTTCTCCCCCCCACCCCAGTTATCCTGCCTCCTCATGTTCATTATACGACATATTAATACTCATCCCCTAATTGCTGCCACTGTTCATGTTGCAATCCTCCCCTGACTGTCTTGCTGTCCTCCTTCTAACCAAGCAAATCCTGACGATTCTTGAGGATGGATTGAAGTGCCACTTCCTCCATAAATCCGTCCCCTTTCTCTCTAGTCATAATGATCCAGTGTAGGATTTGGAATCTTTGGGAATTAGATTCAAATCCAAACTGTGGTAGGTTACTAGTTCTGAGACCTTTTGTAAAGTTTCTGATTTAGATTTCTAATGTGCGAATTTACAGTAATTCTCTCAGTCTGTGATATTATGTGTGATGAGCATGTTACGGAGAAGGCCTAGCCCATGATGACCTTTCAGTAATGAAATTATTACATTTATAATTTATTCTTATAAATATATAATATAGAATAATAAAATAATTATTAGTGTAGCTACACTTATTAGGACTTGCTACAAGTCAGGCTGTTCCAATTTTTGTATCTATCACGCTGTCCACCTCGGCCAGAGCTCCTAGGAAAGCCTAACACTGTATTTAACCTTCATTCCTGAAATGTTACATTCTTTAGGTTTGTTGGCTACCCTTTTCCCCAAGAAGGTCTTAGAGGTTTTTGAAGAAATGATAGTGTATTATACCTCTTTACGTTTCAGAATTTAGTGCACTGCTGGCCACCCCAGGCTTGCTAGATGTGAAAACTTTTCAGGGGCCGTCAGTGGAGTTCAGAAGCAAAATACCTACCAAGCCAACTGCCCAGCAGCCCTAGCTACAACTTCGTTCTGTTCCTTGTGTTCAAGCTGCAGCTCTTTATGCTGGAGTTATTTTTGTCACGGTGTTGGATCTTAATCTTTTGGCAGAACAAGGGAGCCACCAATCCTACAGACAAAATTAGGGCTTTTTAAAGCCAGCCATCAGAACCAAGAGCGGCCCCTGCAGACTGGGAAGTGTTATTTTATGGGTAGGCAGAGCCCTCCAATGGCAGCCTACTTTGAGTAGCTCTGGCGGCTTTCCATGGTGACAATGGAATAACAAAGTCTGTGGCCAAACAGGGTAGTGCGCAGCAGACAGCAGAATGCACTGGTGGCTGTAGAACCTGCCACCGGAAAATCCATTTCAGAAAATATTTTCTGGATTTGTCCTTACTGCTATTTTTGCTTCTGCTGTGTTTAGGAGAGATTTAGAGCTTGTGTACCAAAAATGCCTATGGGGATAAAAATGGAACCCTTGAACTCTTTTTTCTGTTACTAAAAGACTTATTAACCCTTTTCTTTGTTCTCCACTAAATCTTAGGCCAGTCTTTCTTCAATAAATGTTTGAGAATCCTACCCCTATGATTTGAAGAAAAACATTTGAAAATATGAGAACAATATATAACCTCAGCGAAGCATAGCACCTCCTCAGATACAGTGTGAGAAAAGTCGCACTTGCCAGACGGTGGTGACCATTTCCAAGTTGACACGCTAACGTGACACCAGTGCTTAAGCAGTAACCTGCCATTTTCTGTCCGCAGTCTTCAGTCAACTCAGAGAAAGTCCACTCTCCCCATTTCTAGTCGAGTCAGAAGGTTTCCCAGGGCCTATTCCTGGACAGCCTGGAGGCCAAGATTCACTGGTTGACATTTTGCTGTGGCTGTCTGTGTGAATCATTTCAAATAAATCCAAGTTTCCTCCATCTGTGGCTGTGTATCCACAAGCAAATCAGGCAACTGAGATAAAATCCCAAGGCTTTTCTACACTCAGTTAACATCTTCCCATGCACTGGCAAGACTTTTAGATTCTATTTGGACGTCCAGAAGGAGAGACTTTTTCTTCGAAGGGAAGAAAATAGAGCCCTGGGTGGAAGAGCAGGGTCTTTACTTTTGGCGTCTCTGGCTGTAGATCTTACAAGATGCCGCCGTCAGTCCCGTTTGATGTGATAACTCACGTGATGGGATCCTTTTGCTTGCTTGCGCTGCCCAGTAGTACTTTTCTTCTGTTTGATTGAAACAGATTTTATTTTGAAGACCCCTCCACAATTAACATCCCCAAATTAACATGAGTGGATTTTGGCAGATTCTGATCCAGAAGATGCAAACGTTTCACCCAGGCTTTATCCATGCCTTCTTGGTGTTCCAAGTTTTATTAGGAGCCAAGATGTTAGAAAATGAGGAAACTTTCCCTTATTGTCATTTCAGAAGCCACATGTGCATCCAGACTTGCATGTCTCATTACGTAAAGTTATTCAGAGCCCATCAGCGTAACTTCCAGATCAAAGCCCAGACTTTGCCTTCACATTTTTCGTTCCTTCTTTCCTCCCCTCTGCTCCACTCCCACCACATGGTATAAACAGACACACTGAACACAGAAGCACATGATCCTGCTGCAACACTTTTACTGAAATTGTTTTCTTAGAGAAAAAAATTAAATGATAAATGATAAGGTTTTAAATGAATTGACGCTTGCATTAGAAGAATCCTTCCCTGATTGATACTGCCACTGGGAAAGGTATCAAAAGTTGGTGGTGTTAGGTCCAGGGAAAGGAAAGGACTGTTGCAAGGAGGGTAAGTAGGCACCAGAGCGTTGCTCAGATATGTTGAATGCTTACACAGGCTGATTAGAGTAGGTCTAGGCTGCTTTGATACTGTTTACAAAGAATGCTTCACTTGACTAGACTTTTCTACAATAAGTAAGTTTGTGAAAATGAAATAGGCTTTTATATTTATATCAGAGTTTGGAAAAGTTGGAGTCCACACGTGATTTTCCCAGAATGGGTGTGGAAAATAGAAGTCTGTTTCTGGCAGCACATTGTTGAGAAGTTTTTACTATGAGTTTTTTACCCGTGGTGAATAGTTCACCTGGTAAAGAGGCTAAGGTTTGGATACTGTAGAAAGTAATTACGATTGTTATTATGAGACAAATTACTTTGGGAGATGGCATAATCTAGTATAAGCATCCTTCATCCTAGTTTTGAGATTCCCTAGGGTATCTCCAGACATTGCAAAGGGTATCACAAGACTCTCCCGGCAAAATTAATTTTACTCTGTCCTACTTTGTGAAACATACACTAAGCAGCACTATTAAAAGAAACAGAATCCCTTCTAGTCAAAATACAACGAAAGGGGGAACGAACACACCAGGTTCAGTACAAAGTGTTGATTCTGCACCTGGGTCTGCTACTCACCTCTGTTCTGACAATCCATGTTTTCAAAGGAAAATAATATCTTCCCTGTAACCTATCCAGGAATTAAGAAAAGTAAAATGGGATTTTAGTTTGAAAATATGCCTTAGAACTAAAAGATTCCCTATAAAATATAAAATTACTTTTAAAACAATAAACTCAAAGCACTTCTGTCTTTAATAAGACTGGATCTGCTTAATAGGATGAGTAATAAACTCAGAGTTAGGAAAAATAAATTATAATCTATACTTTTTTCTTAAATATTCTTTTCTTTTTTATTTTTTTAACCTTAGATAAGACATTAATATTTTCTGGGGTGGCGCAGCACCTGTGGCTCAGTGGGTAGGGCGCCGGCCCTGTATACTGAGGGTGGTGGGTATGAACCCAGCCCCAGCCAAACTGCAACAAAAAAATAGCTGGGCCTTGTGGTGGGTGCCTGTAGTCCCAGTTACTTGGGAGGCTGAGGCAAGAGAATTGCCTAAGCCCAGGAGTTGGAGGTTGCTGTGAGCTGTGATGCCATGGCACTCTACTGAGGGCAATAAAATGACACTCTGTCTCTAAAAGTATATCTATATTTATATATATCCCTGGGGTGCATGTTACTTATCTATAAAATAAAGGAGTTTAACAATATGATTTTTAAATTTCCTTGTAGTTCTAAAATTTTATGACTCTAACAAGAAAAATGCCAATATTTAATTTTTCTTGCATTTATTTATATATCTTTTTATTGTTTGAATAAAACGATGTTTTCACATACATGTTTTACTTGTTCATCAGAAATGAAGCAGAAAGAGCAGGCATTATGCCCATCTGACGGGTGACTCGTTAAGTGGTTGTATAAGAACAGTTTTGGGGAGTGGCAGAGGTGGACCACTGAACCCTTTTTCACTGAATCAGCCACTCCACATGCAGCATTCTCGCCTCAACATAGCAACCTTGTCCTGGGATGTCTCAGAAATGCCCAGTATTTCAGATGATTTCCATTTACTACAATATAATCCTATAAATATAAGTATTTTAATATGCTATTTGCATTTTGAAAAAAAAATTGGTGCTTCCATATCTAAAGTGTGATTTGGTATACCGTAATTTTCATTGAATTTTGACAGCAGATAATTTAATCTTGGTAAATACAACACTGTATCCTGACACAGATATAAATATGTGGGCAAGCTGGTTTGGCAAATTTGTCAGTCCTTTTAATGTTTTCATTTCTGGAAATGTATGTCTGAACTACAGGAGGGAAAAAAAACTGCAGTCTTCTGAGAATGGCCGTGAGGAAGTTTTAGATAGGATAGACAGTAGCATTGCTGCTGGTAACATTAATTCCCTTCCATAGTTTCAAGACTCATAACCAAACAAAGAGAAAACAAACTGCTCTGATCGTTTCGCAGTTAAGGATAGATCCTTTAAGACGACCTCCCATTTCGTTTGGTTGCTCTGAAGACTGGCACTGGGCTTGCTCTAGGAGGTGTCATTTTACTCAGGATAGCTCACTGTCATTCTCTCAGGGCACCTTATTCAATCATGGCAGATCTCTGAGAGGTGGTGGTAGTTGATTCATTTGTCCATCTTCAAGAAGTTGCGTAAAGGGAAGCCCAACATGGTAAAAGCAGGACAGGACGTGTGTTAGAGCCAGGCCAGAGGCAAGATGGTAGCAGGAGGTGTGGTAGCATTTAGCGTTAAAGTCGGGGCGCAGTGAAACAGAAATATCACCAGGGGCGTAAATGAGCAGCTTGTTCAGTTGCTACTTCAGTTAGAAAGAGTTTTGTGGCCAAGATAAAAAAGCCAAAGGAAAAGCTCTGCCGTCTGCTTTTATTTCTGAAGCTGCCTCTGCATCAAGCAACTGACCTCTGCAACCCATTCAGCATTTCCACACAAAGTGTTCTCTCTGTCTGTCTGTCTGTCTGTCTCTCTCTCTCTCTGTCTCCCTCTCAGTCCTGAGCGATCATAGTGATCATGACATTTTTTCTGCCAACAAAACCCTAAGAAGAAATTAAAAAGGAATTCTTCCTTCCCCCTTACTAGCTACCTACCTTCATCCCTCACCCAGCATTTATTAGTGTATTCAGTGAGCAGCTGTAATGGATTCACCGCTGGGAAAATGCCTACAAGAAAAGTTTCTTCCGTGAAGGTGCTTCTCAAGGCATAAGCAAGGAAGGGGATAAAAACACATGGCACAGCTGAGGACAGAACATACATGCAGTATATATGTGTGTATTTTTAAATGTGCACTCACATATTTAACTTTCAATATATATATTTATTAAGAACTAACACAGTTAGGAAACTTAAAAAAAAAAAAAAGCAAGTGGAGCACCTTCTTAGATGTAGCTTAAACAGCAATGGATTTCCATTATCCTTTTTAAAAAGTCTCCAAAGAGGAGTATAGTAGGATTGATTATTTCAACAGGAAATTTTTCAATAGGAAAACTTCCTCTGAAGTTTCCATTTCCATTGCAGTAGGCCAGTTCCCTTACCTGGTTTAGATTGATCATGACTAAGCTACCGCAGAAGGAGCGTGAAGGTGACCACACCGTGTAAACCAAAGTGGGTCCTCTCCTGGCCAGAAGGAAGGCAGAGAGCGACTGGGGTGGCAACTAGGTGAACGTACGTCATCCACTGAGTGTTGGTCCTTGTGAGTAATTCTGTACAATGACAGTAAGATGAGCCCATGTCTTCAGGGAGCCCACAGTAGAGTCATGGAGATCAGATGTATATACTGGCAATTCTCATGCAACACAGTTATAATAACATACAAAATAACAAGAAAGAAAAATCAGCTCAGGGAAAGGAGATTAAAAACTCAAATTTTTGTTTCAAGTAATCAGATTTAAATGAAGGGAAAGTAATTCCAAGTGGGAGAAAGACGAGGAAGAATTAGCAGTACTCACTGGCTTCTTTATTTTAGGATCCACAAAATTATAAATGTACTTAAATGACAAGCAAAGAAAAACAGAAGTTATTCTTCAGGCAGCGAGCAGCCACAGAAGGCATTTGAACAGAGGAGGGGCAAGATCAGAGCTTAAGAAGCATTTTGCTAAATCCTTGCAGAAATATGATATGTGAGTGAGATGGGTTAGCCAGTGCATCTTTGGGGGAGATTAGTGAAAATAAAATGCAGGGGAAATGGAAGACAGAAGATAATACAGTCACTAAAATGGAAAATATGTACTAATTCGGGCAAGGGGCAGCTGTTTTCTGAACTAATCTGATGACCGGGGAATGGAAAGGAAGAGAAGCCTTCTGGTGAAGGGAGGCTCAGGGTCAGGATGTAGCGAATGGTGCTGGGTCAGAGACTAGGGAGTGAGCCTGGGTACAGAGCATATTGATGGGCTACCTGCAATCAGCTGGAAAAGTCTGTTCCACCCAATACCAGCTAACATCAGGCAGTACTTTCAGCAAGTTATTTAAATTATTTAAACTGATTCTACCGCTGGACAGTGACCTTACTTAGTGGTGCGGACTACACACATGATGCCTCTGAGGTACCTGGCATGTTGCTTGGCATATAATGGGACTCAACAATCGTTAATTCTTGCCTGACTACGTAAAAGTGATGGGGAACAGATATGATGGTGGAGAGAGGTGTTTTGAAAAGAAAAGAAAATTGAGAACCATCGAATAAGTAGGTCAAGGAACTTTGTGCCAAAGACAATACAGCAGGTATTTTCAGCCTTGCAGATCATGTGGCCTCTGTTAGAACTATGCAGCCCCTACATCGTGCCATGAAAGCAGCCAGGGATGATATGGAAATGAGTGACTGTGGTTTGTGTTCCAATAACACTTAGTGGACAATGAAATTTAAATTTCATAATCTTTTTGCATGTCATGAAATATTAATCTTCTGTGACTTTTTAATGTTAAATATTTTAAAACATAAAAAAGAAAATCCGTAGCTCTTCTGCCAACCAAAGTATTCAGCAGGCTAGACTTGGCCTGTGGCTGTAAATTGATTATCTCTAATCTTAAATAATGCCCAATTTCAAGGAATGGAATGATGGAGAATATCAAATAAAGGTGAATAATAGATGAGCTATAGGGAAAACCAAGGGAGTATATAAGAGTACGTTTGATTAGGTGATTGTCAGGTCACTAGTTAGGGAAGTAATTAGGTAGATCCTAGACTGTCAGGGGAAATGCAAATCATGGCAGTTATTACAGTGTTCAATATGATTAGTGGGAGACTTGGAAAGAATTGTTAAGAATTGTTTGTATTGGCTCAGCGCCATAGTACAGTGGTTACGGCGTCAGCCACATGCACCAAGGCTGGTGGGTTAGAACCCAGCTGGGCCTGCTAAACAACAATGACAACAACAACAAAGAATAGCCAGGTATTGTGTCGGGTGCTTGTGGTCCCAGATACTTGGGAGGCTGAGGCAAGAGATTTGCTTAAGCCCAAGAGTTTGAGGTTGCTGTGAGCTGCAATGCCTTAGCACTCTATCCAGGGAGACATAGTGAGACTCTGTCTCAAAAAAAAAATTGTTTGTATTAAGTTGAGCAGTCAGGAAATGGATGAAGATTGAAGATGCAAAAATAAAGGAAGAGACCACATGAGGTAAAGGGAATAAATGAGATGTCCGAATGTCACAGGTGTCGGTATTAGCTTTAGAAAAGTGAGGGCATCTTTGTG
The DNA here is from genome assembly GCA_963574575.1 of Galagoides demidoff. Classification (NCBI taxonomy): domain Eukaryota; kingdom Metazoa; phylum Chordata; class Mammalia; order Primates; family Galagidae; genus Galagoides; species Galagoides demidoff. Next base: position 18,116 of record CAUYQV010133325.1, on the reverse strand, counting down.
GAGAGGCCGAGTAAGGGGCAGGAGTTTGTATGTAGCAGTCCTGATGTGACGACCAGAGATAGTATCACATGGCCTTGGGCCCCTTGTGAATGAGGCATTGAAGAGTTTTCTGAGCATGAAGGAGAATGAGTGGGAGTAGGAGACTTGAATGTGAAAACAATTTAGGACAGCGGTTGGGGCCAGAGCAAGAGTTTCGCATGAGAAGGATTAAAAAGGTATCCAAATGGCAGTGGGGATCCTGTTTGGAATTAGATACCCTGACTTGCAGTCGCAGAGATTCTGCGATGTCCTCAGTGGTGTTGGAAACATAGAGTCGGACTGGGAGTCACACACTGGCCTGGGGACAAACACATAACTTCTTGAATATTTTCTCTTTCCTGGCCATCTAGAAATTTGGGGCATGGTTAAATTCTGTAGCTACCAGTATACAAACTGTGCCAAGACACGTGTAACTATTCAAATTTAAGCTAAATTAAATAAAAATTCCAAACCAGTTCCTCAGTCCCACTAGCTACTGTACGTGCTCAGTAATGACGCACCAGACTGCTCAGATGAAACGCTTTCCACCATCACAAAGACTCCACTGGACAGTGCTGGTGTATTGCACAGAAGGACTTTCTGTCACTTTTTACCTGCCTGGAAGTCACTGAGATTCAAGTGAAAGTGTAGACTGATATTAAAAATTTGCACATAGTTCCCCACCCCAGGAACTGAGACCCTTAAAAAAATAATTTGAAGACAAATCCATGGCTCACCCTACGTGAAGCTCTCCATCTCCATTATGACTGATAGGCAACCTGACAAAAATAGAGTTCAACTGAGTGACAGTCAAGGATTTAAAATCCAAGGCATTGAAGAGAACAATGGGAACACTGTATTCATTCTGTTTCTTTCCTCTCCCACTCTCAAATTTTAGTTTAACGGCTGAGTCATGTGGGTTAACTGTGTGTGACATGGTGTATTCTGTTATGTGTGAACGTAAAGGCCGCGTGCTGAAATGCAGAACATTAATATGTAAATCAAGGCAATTTTTCATAATAGAGATGTAATTGAAGTACTTGAGTGATAGAAAATGGAGCAGGTATTTTGATCAGTTTTTAATTCTGTAGCCCTTCATCTGGTGCCAGCCTTCTCTCTTCTTATCCCATTATGCCCATAATACAAGTTACATCAATGGGTTACAAACCACAACCTATAACCTCAGAAAGTAGAGTGGTTCCTCTGGGAGATGGGGTGTTCAGCTGCCTGGATCATTCATTAGGTAATGCTCACTTATAAAATTTTGGCCCTTTTATGAAACATTATTTGCTCTTTTGAAAAAAAATAATGTGTTATTCTTCGATAGATACCATGCAAGTTATTCTTGATTCATTTCTCTTGGATCTATTTCAATTTTCTTAGAAATTAAATTTTCAAGAGATTTATCTTTTTTTCTTCCCAAATAAAGATGATTTCTGTACTTTGGAAAAACTCTGTATACTCTGTCCTCTTGGGTGACTAATCATTAAAGAATTGTGAAAATGGTCCTATAATTTCTATTAACTCCTAATTCTAAATGTAATATGAAATTTAGGAAATAATTCTGAAAAACATGGCACAAATGTTGTTCTCCTATGGAAGAATTACAGAAGATGAGTAAAGACAAAGGTCAAAGAATGGAGATGTAAGCTGCATTTATGACATACATGTTTCTTTACTTATATGTAGTTACGTATTGTTTAGAAGAAGAGCAATATGCTCTGCTCATAATGTAAACATATAAGTGGGTTATCTAAAAGCTGTGTGATATGAGGCAAGTTACTGAATTTTGCTGAACCTATTTCTTCTGTTTACTCTGAGTACTTTTTGCATTGGATTTATGGTGCACATTAAATGAGGAGATTAATGTAAACCGTTTAGCATGGGGATATATCATTATTGGTAGTTGTCTTTCTAAAGGCCCAGAGCTAGCAGAGGCCATTCAGGGACTTGAATCCAGATGACCTCGACAGCAGAGCCATCTCCCTTCCTTGTAACTATACAAGTGATCCCCTTGTAACTATAAGCCAAGACCACTCACCTCACTGTCTGGGCACTTCATAAGCGACAGTCCTAAGGAGCATCTCGGAAAGAAAAATTAAATCACTATCTAACTACCTTAGACAGATGAAGGCCATGTAAATAATAGAGCCATTTCAACATGCTTACAAAAGCTTTAAATCAAAAACCATGTTTACAATGATTCTCTCAATGAAGATTTGTACCTCATTTTGTTCTTGGTTAAATGTACCTCTGCCTTTGCTTTTTGTCTCTCCCTATCTCCTCTTGAATGAAGATCTTCTAAAGAACTTGAGGCTGAATTTTTTTTTCTAGGAAAGCAAGCATCAGAACTTTGCCTAGAAATACAGGGGAAGTGAAACAAAAGGTCTGATCTTAGAGTACTCATTTTGGATTCTTTTCCTGCAACACAGACTACTTGTCCTTATGTCCAGTTTTCAAACTTGATATTCTAAAATTTCCCATTTTAAATCTAAGGTCTTTCTCTGAAGACAGTATTTTTCTCAAGGCATGGCAGAAGAAACAATATAAGAAAATCAGAATGAATAAGACATGAATGTTTAAAAAAAATGTATTTGAAGATGTTGCCCTTAGGTCTCGTGATTGTGTCACAAGAACCAAAGGAAGCCATTGTTACTGACTAGAGCAAGGGCAGGTGGCAGCTGAACTTCTGGAGGTTTATTTGGACTGGACATTTGTATCATTCTGAATTTTCTGGGAAACAATATGATCTTCTATTTTATTTTTGCTGCATTAGCCCAGCTTATTGGGGAGAAAGGAAAGTAGAATTCAGAACAGCAATGCCACACACTCTGTTGGTATCTCACTAAATGGAAACTTCCAGTTACAGAAGACTGCTATAGAAGCTTATATAATGGTTTACACATACTTGGACTACTAAAAAATTGAAACATATCTTTGGTTTTCAGATATGATAAGAAAGGTGAAAAGAATTGAATAGTTGTCAGACTATTGTGGGTTTTTTTTCAGAATTTCCATAGCATGACTTTCTTTCCCACAAATTAGAGCACTATATAATTACATATCGAATTAGTTCGATATGTAGTTTGTACTACAAAGATATTCATTAACCTAACTTAGTTATTATTGCACAACCTTTTTGAAATTTCAAAATATTAAGGGGGTACAAATATTTTAGACTCCATGAATTGCTTTCATGATGCTTGATTTGGACTATAGGTGTGGCATTATGGTGTTCATGGTACCCATTAGGTAGATTTTGCCCCACCCCTCCTCCTTCTTCCCCACTGGTTGATTTGTGCTGAGTTTTACTTCCTTCTGTCCACATGTGTTCTCCTCAGTCAGTTTGAATTTAATAGTGAATACATGTGGTATTTGTTTTTCCATTCTTGAAATACTTCACAAAGGAAATGGTCTCCAGTTCCATCAAGATTGTTACAGAAGATACTAATTCATATTTTTTTATGGCTGAGCAATACTTCATGGTATACATATACCACATTTTATTAATCCACTCATGAATTTATGGGCACTGGATTGATTCCACATTTTTATGGTTAATAACTGTGCTGCAATAAACTTTTCGGTACAGATGTCTCCTTAACTTTGGGTAGACTCCCAGTGGTGGAATTGCTGGATAAAATGGTAGGCCTATTTTCAGTTCCAGATGAGTAAGGAATCTCCATTCTGTTTTCCATAGAGGAAAAGGTGTATGAGCATTCTTTTCTCTTTGAATCCATGCCAGCATCTATCAAATTCCTAATGTCATGCTTCGCAGATTTTGAAAAAATAATTCTACATTTCATTTGAAACCAGAAGGAGTGAAAATAGCCAAAGCACTCTTAAGCAAAAAGAACAAGTTTGGAGGCATCACATTATCAGAATTAAAATTATGCTATAAAGCTATAGTAACCAAAACAGCATGGTATTGGCACAAACATAGAGATATATAGACCAATGAAATAGAAACAGAGATGCCAGATATAAAACCACCTATTTACAATCAACTGATCTTTAACAAAGCAGCAACATATACCTTGGGGGAAAAGGAGTTCTGTTCAACAAATGGTGCTGACAAAGTTGGACGGCCACATTCAGAATAATGAAATAGGAGCCCTACTTCTCATCACTCACAAAAAATTAATCAAAGACTTAAATCTAAGGTATGAATCCATAACAATTCTAAAGGAAAATGTCAGAAAAACTCTTCTAAATATCATTTTAGGCAAAGAACTTGTGACTAAAACACACTGGCAATCATGGCAACAACACAAGTTAATAAATAGGATTTGATTAAACCAAAAAGCTTCTACATAGCTAAAGAAACCATCAACAGAACAAATAGACAACGTACAAAAACAGAAGAAAATATCCACAAGCTATACCTCCAATAAAGGGTTAATATCCACAGTTTACAAAGAACTCGAGCATATCGGCAAGAAAAAAGTAACCTTATTAGGAAGTGAACAAGGGACAGGAGCAGAGGCTTCTCAAAAGTAGAAAGACAGAGGGCCGATGCATTTATGAAAAAATGCTCAATGTCAATAATCATCAGGGAAAAGCAAACTAAAATCACAATGAGATATCACCTTACCCAGTTAGAATATACACCTTCATATATTTATGAGATGATGACTTTTAATTTGAACATTGTTCTATAATTTCCTGAGACTATAGATTACTATTATTTTATTGTTATCAAAAATAGAATTGGATGATGAGAATGATTTAGTACGTCAGGCAAGGTAGCTTGTCATTTAGATTCCACCCTGTTAGTTTGTGCAGTGTCACTGTAATGTCACTGTTCCTTTCCTGCTCCGGAATAGGGGAGCCAAGACATCGCAAATCTGGCGATAAACATATTGTCTCCATATCTTGACAATACATCCAAATATCTCTTTCATTCCCTTTACAGGTACATTAAATATCGTCACTATGCTACACAATTCTAAAGTTTCAATTTTTGAAAGAAAGTTTGTGAATTTAAGGAAGCACTGGGTGAAGCAGAGAGAATGTTATTTTGTCCATTATGGTGGTGGCACAGGAAATGGACTCCAATGAAATGTGTCACACCATCACCGCATGTTGGGGTTGGAGTGGCTATATTCTGTTTTGGGGTGGGTCAGCCACTGAATTTGTAGTGAAACTTCTAGGGCCAAATTCAGTAAAAATAACTGCATCTCTCAGGGAAAAGGAGAGCAAAGATTTACCGACCTTTAAAGAATTGGTGCATTAGATGTGGAAATTGTCCTGGTAGAACTCAGTTATTCTTCCTAAATTTCTCTCCATTCTCAAATACATGCCATCGGGTGCAGGGAGGTGTGAATGTAGAAAGCAAGATACGACCTGCTGTGCTGCTGTGGAATTAGTGCAAAGTGCATGTGCTTTTAAAAACCCATTTGTAAAATACTTCTCAAGTTAGGATTTTTGTTGCACGAAGTGAAACTGAAATCTTTTGTGTTCCTCTGAAGAGATATATTAGAATAAAATTGTTTAAATTAATAAAAGACACCTATACTGTTTGAATTTAAGCAAAAATAACAAGTCTGGAGGCATCACAGAGTCAGAATTCTGGAAGCATTCTGTAAGAATTAGATCATTCACCTATACAGTTTCTTTTAGGCACAGTAACTAAAAAACACAGTTGGTGGCATTCATAGCCCTTTATGTTTTAGCACTTGGCTGCCTTATCCCAGAGTTAGTACTGTAAGCTTCTCTACTACAAAAAGCGAAATTCTCAATTTCCACATAATAGTTTAGAAAATCAAAAAAAGGGGTCAGGTCAGTCTTTCAGGAAACAGATGTCTCATATTCTTCATATAAAATCCTTTCATTTCAGTCACCGCAAAAACTCTGGGTATAGGTAGTTACCAACTGGAAGGATTTTATAATGTCTTTGCAACAAGTATCATTGATAATGCAAAGGTTGGGAGGTGGTAAGGATGTCCACAATTTGGTGTGCCCAGTCGCCTTCTCTTTTGTAGCCTGTATTCTCTGTTTTTGAAGAACACCAATAAAGTGAGGTTCAAGGGCCTCTAGGAGAAAAAGGAGCGTCTTGAAAAGAAGTGCAGGTGTGGCAGGCAACAGCAGCGGCCCTGTGAGTGGTAACCTGTGAAATCATGCCCCTTTATCTCAGAGGCATCATGCTCCTTTGGAAATCCTCACATCAAACTCACAAAAGGAAAGAGGTGTTAGATATATCACAGGGAGCCAAACAGAGTATTTAACAAAGAAAAACAAATCTGAACAAAGTCCAGAGCAGAAAGTACGTAGCAGAAATCTGTTTAGTCTTAATTTATAAACATCAGTACATAACTATAGATTATGGACTCATTTTGGCCCTTAATACCAAGTACTTTTTCTACCTCTTTCATCTCTGGCTCTGTCTGCCTACACAGCCTTCCAGAATCACAAGGATGGCCCTTATTGCAAGCAATACATTTCAAGTTATAAAGCCAGCAGTCAGATAGTAGCTGTAAGACAAGAAGATTGCTGGATGAAATTGATGTTAATAATTTAAACAAGTCATAAGGTGAAAGTTCTCAGATATCTAGACATGTAGGTTAAATGAAGGCTTGTACTTCTGAGCAAGACCAAGACATTGATTGAAATGCAACAAAAAAGAGTTTGTTAGGGTGTGAAGTCTCACCTTCCCAGTTGTCCTGGGCAACTACTGGAGAAAATGCAATCAATCATGCTTTCGTGTTGCATCTTACACTCTCAACAGAGTATTTGAAAGCTAATTGTTGCCATGACAAGAGAGCTCAGGAGATAGTTACATGCTCATCATCAAGGTTGGCATCTTTATCTTTGTAGCAAAATGCATGCTTTGGCCCAAAATGGTGCTGTAAGTCCCAGCCTGTTTCTCAGAAAGACATTCCTTATTACTGAGGCCCAGTCTCCTGTTTCTAAAGCTGTTCCATTAATAAGAAGTTTCCCACTTGCTGCTAAAAAGTACAATTAAGAACATCTACAAATAAGTAAGAGAGATGCTTCTTATATTTAAGGAGAGAAAACTAGAATCAGAGCAAAGAAGGGAAGCCTTTGATACAAGCCAGTGAGCCAAGTGGAAATATGCATCCTGGTCCTCTACTCATCTGAAAGGGACACAATATTCTTGAATTCTCCAAAGAGCTTAGCCTAGAACTGAGCATATCAAGTGCTAGTAGAAGTCATTTGATTAATTAAATCAAATAGCACTCAATTGCTATTGTGTATGAAGAAAACCTTCTTTCCTATCACTAATTATCAGAGCTGCCTAGCCAAGGCCTTGCCATTTCTTATAGGAGAGCAATTGTTATTCTTCCTTTTCTTGTATACTCTCTCTAACCCCGTCATCGGCCACCCCACCAGGAGACAAGCAGAATGACTCTCAGCTGTCATCAGTGTCAGAGATCCAAGGTCCAGGCACAAGTACCTTCCCACTGACTCTTCAGCATTTCCCCTCTAAAATTCCTAATTTGTTCCTCCTCCCAAATTCCTTTTTTTTTTTTTTTTTAATGAGACAGAGTCTCACTCTGTTACCCTTGGTAGAGTGCTGTGTCCTCACAGCTCACAGCAACCTCCCGCTCTTGGACTTAGGAGATTCTCTTGCCTCAGCCTCCCAAGTAGCTGGGAGAACAGGTGCCCGTCACAATGCCTGGCTAGGTTTTTGTTGTTGTTGTTGCAGTTTGGCCGGGGCCGGTTTTGAACCCGCCGCCTTCGGTATGTGGGGCTGGCACCCTACTCACTGAGCCACAGGTGCTGCCCCCAAACTTCTATTCTTTTTGGTAGCAGGTAAAGAATCATGCTGCTTCCTTAGTTATAACTTTCTATTGGTGGCCTATTTCCCTTAAATAAAGATGAAACTTATGGAGCACACACCTGACAGGTCCTGCGTCCAGGCTACCTGCACGTTATTCTTTCTTCCCTGTCGATTTCCTGTTCCAGAAAGGGGCAAACAGGACCTCGTGGCCTTTGCACCTGCTGTCCCTTATGCCAGACCTCAGTGCTTACCCAGCAGCTCAGATGACTGGCTCCTTCCATCTAGATTTCTGCTTAAATGTCACCTCTACAGAGAGTTCTTTTCAAGATTCTGGCCATCTCTTTCACATAGTTAAGACTTTCCATCTTTTCTTTAAGAACATTGAGTAGTGTCACATTGGATACTTTATTGCAGGTCTCTCCATCACTATTACCAGCTCCAGCACGGGAATGTGGCTCTCCCAGGGCAAACACCCTGCCCCAGTGCTGTGTCTTCACATCCCAATAGACACAGCAGGGACCCAATGAAGATTTTTGATGAAAAAATGATGAGACAAATCTTCACATCCCATTTCCGTATTTCTTTTCCAGAGCAATGGAACTGGTACCACGCTCACTCTCTTTTCTTTTCCATTTGCTTTTCTTCTTATACTGATCTCTTTGCATTTGCTAAAGATAGAAGTTTGTCCGCTGAAGACACAGACCCGGATAGCACTGCAGACCCATCTGGGAAATAGAATCAGCACTTCCAGGTGAGAAAAGTCGAGCAAGGGGGCGGGCAGGAACAACAACAGCAACAAGATTTGATAAAAAGGAGTCCGGTTCATCTCGGGCACCAGAGAACTCAGAGTACAAGCACAAGCACAGGTTTATGTCCTGGTGGGGAAGGCAGATACAGCACAGCTTTTAAGGGCTCACTTCTAGTTATGCGAGTAAGAAAAACCACAGGAGAGAACCACAGATTGGATGATAGAAGGGAAGCCAGAGTTCTAAGAAGGAGAGAGGGCTTTAACAAAAACAGAAAGTCAGGAAAGAAATGTTTCACCAGAGAATGAGTAAATAATTCTGACTTGTCAAGGATTCAAAGCAGAACAACTATGGGATAATGGGCTGGAAATTTTCGTTTGTGGCAGATTTGAGATTTGAATTCAAGGCTTTGGGTTTTATTGTTTGACCAGTGAAGCACACACTTTTTGGTAAGAACATAGTGAGTTCAAAATGATACTTGGCGTCCATGTACAGGCTCACATGCACTTTAGTATAGAACTGAGAGTGGCCAGGAAGTCTGCAGACATTTTTTTGCATGTTTTTAATGTTGAAGATCTTTCCATGTGACTTCCTTGTATGTTTCCTCGATCAGCTGACCTGCTTCTCCACCCACATGGTTACTCCTTCTATCTGTGGTGCTTGTTTTGCTGTGGTCAAACCAACAGTTCTCTGAGAAGCAGCACATCATGAATGAAATCTTCTCCTGCATTTGGATAATTAATTGAGCTAGATTGATTAGCAGTCTTGAAATATTCTGCCATACCTGTGTGCTTTCAGTACAAATCCAGAGAACATCAACATTAAACCAACACTGGAAATAAAATTCTATCAGTCAGACTAAATGATAACTTCAGCTGACAAGCAGTTGATTACGAGGTTTCTGGCTGGAGTTTTCCACTTTAAACTTCAGATACCTATTCCTGTAATCACTAAATACCAGTTTTGATGCAGACAAGTTTTATTTTTATGGTTCCATGAATTATCTTTCTCTGAGAAAATATTCCAGGGGTGATACATTGTCCTTACTGAAATGTTTTTCTTTGTTTTAACTCTAAGCTATAGCTGGAATTCATGGGACACACACTTGGTGATTGGGAAGATATTATGACAATTACCATGGTATACCATGTGTAGTTAGAGTCTCTAACTTCCCACAACCACACGTTTGACTATGTACCATTTATTAAAAAGTTGGATATTACTAAATAATGTATTGTCGTATAGATTATACATTTTATTTTATAGCTGACGAGTCAGACATGATGTATCTCACTAACATTCATTTAAAGTTAAGCATTCACTGCCCAATAAGCTCCTTTGAGAATGTAGGCCCGAGATGATTCATTGTGTGAAGGATTCTTAGCCTAAGAGCTTCAGGTGTCCTGCCCATGGGCCACGTGCAGCCCTCCTAGGACATTTATCTGGCCCACGGGGTGTTTTTGCCACCACTGCCTGTCCTGCTTAGCAGCCGACTTGTCCTGTCTCGGGGCTCGCAGTTCAGCCCTCCAACGGTCTGAGAGACAGTGAACTGGCCCCCTGTTTAAAAAGACTGAGGACACCAATAAGTCAGATGAGAGGATCAGGTGGGACAGGTGTGGAGAGTGTACCCATCCGGTGCCAATAAAGGGTTTATTTAATTTTTATAATGAGGTGTGCTCCCACCTAACAGGCACGATGTAGGGGTATACAGCGCCCCTCCTGGGTAAGGGGCACAAAGGCAACTTGGCTTCTACCTCACAGAAACAGTGTAACCTAATCATCTGTACCTTCATATCACTCGGAAATAAACAAAACATTAAATAATAATAATTTTTATAATTCGTGACCACAGACCTATAAGCTGACCATTCCAAATCATTTGTGGTTTCATTAGGAAAAAAATTAAGAAAATATGATAAAGCAACATAGTGTCTTCGCAATCAATTATGCATCTTGTGGGGACGACTAGTTTGTCACTTTTTAACTTGCAATATGCATTTATTTAGCTACAAAATCCATTGAATTGCTCTGTTTAGAAGTTCAGATATGCTCGTGCACATGGGTGATGTCATTTTGTAGGTAATCAACATAGTTCAGTGGTTTTGAAGATACATTGAAGCTTGCTAATTATATTCATCTTGTGAAAACTCAGATTACTAAGAGGCAGCCATATGCAAATTAGGTACCCGCAGCCCCACTGAATTATATTGTTTCATGTCTGTGCTTTCTAAATAATAGACAAGGTAACTATTCAGAGCGATTCTTTTGAATATTCTGACAAGCATGATTTATGGTGTTCCTAAGATGTATTCTTTGCTTAATAGTCAAAAGAAAGACTTTACTTTCCCACTTATCTAATGTTGCACAAATTTAAATTTTAATGTAGCTCCATTTAGAAAGTGAAGGGGGAGGGGAGAATGGATGTAAATTATATACTTACCCAAATGTGCAACAGTTTCAAAATTGAAAATTGCTATTTTAGCATGCAAAGTGGAGAACCACAATTAATCGCTTTTCTTACAATAGACACAATGTTGAACTTTGTAGAAATATAGTGTATTACAGTCTCAGTGTAAAAACACTTTTAGCATTAAGAACACCTAGAAAAAAAGACTTTCCTGCATTTGGCATAAATCACATTAATGTCTCTTTCCACATCTAGTCACCAAGGGATCTGTGGCATCTTTTGTCAGATATATGAGTAAGAATCTAGTAGGCCAGAGGGACTCCTCCGACCCCCTACCCCCCAAATCTGTTTTGACTGGGTGATCAGATGTATCTGTTTGCTTGGAGAAATCCAAATTTATTCTTGCTGTACTGCTGTTAATTATTAGTATCACCACCTTGCACTATCATAAAAGTCACTTTGGGGATGATAAATTATGATTACCCTAATAATGATTCAATAGCAAAATAAAGACCCAGGTTATAGCATTTTTTACAGTTCTTTTCCTTGATTAATCAGCATGTGAGCAAGAAATTAGGGGCAACCAGAAAGGTATGTGGATCTCATGGGATGTACTTTATCACACAGTGCTAGAAAACCTGACCCTTGAGGGACCCTGAAGTGAAATTCCTCAAATGGTCACGTGACCACAGAAAATAAATGAAGTTGAGTATCAGACAGACAGTTGGCTGGTCCATATTTGTTTCTCCACAGGTCAGTGCCAGGGAGAGGCAATCACTCCAATAAGGTCAATAATAACTTTTACTTGCAACATAAATTATCCTTGATTTTTGTTTGCTTGGGATTTGGGTCCTCATTTTTGTTTTCCTTTTCTTGGATAACTTCTATATCTGTGCTCATTTTTCCATGTTAATTTATATAATCTGACTCTCTTTCAGATATACTATTTATGTAAGCCTCAAGTTCACTGCCTTGAGAATGCAATAATTTTGTACCTTTGTATCAAATCTGAAGGGATTAATTGATCCAATGGGGACGTGTGATTTCTAAGCAATTCAGAGATCACTGGGTTCCTTCACTTGTTGACAGTCTTGGGGCAAATTATGGTCCCTTCTTAATTGTGTATGTTGTCCTTATTTATGGGATTGGTTTGAAAATTTTCAAAGGAGAATCACAAGATTTTTTAAATCTCAGTATGATAATGTATTAAATAATTTATGCCTTTAAACATGTCAGTAGATATATTGAAAATAGATTAATTGTTTTCTATATATATATTAGTGTTTTGTGATTTTAGCATCCTTGATATTTAGCAATATATGAACTTTGTCTTGTATTTGAGAATACTTACTATGCCATAGTGTAAAAGTTGATAATTATATAAAAACATTGATTTCCCTTGGCCATTGGATGAATTTGTTCAACTGCAAAGGATGTTTGCCTGTACAAGGATATACTTTTCTTAAATTTCACTTTTAGTGATAATTTTCAAATCAAAGAGAAATGAATTATTAAATGGTGTTCAAGCTAATCAAAATACCCTGGGCTTCCTGGAAAGACACTAATCAGAGTATCAACGGCGTATCTATTACCTGCCAAATGCAAAGCCCAGCTGCCTTTCTCAGCCCATCACTCAAAGAAACACTTTGTGTGGAGGTTTGACAGTAATGTGCAATGCAAATGTTTGATTTGCAGCTTGTAAAATAAAACAGCTGTGTATTGGCTGAGGCAGCAGGGACAGCAGACCAGGCGTTGAGGAGTGAGTCTGAACCAAATTCACTCTTGGTGAAACTTCTCAGGCATGTATAGTTCAAAATTGCCCATCCATGGCTTGGTGGAGATTTTGTCTTGCTCTAAAGATAAAAGAAGAAGCATGCATTCAGTGGTCCAAGATAGAAAAGACCCCCCCACCCCCTTTCATCAGTCCAGAATAACTGGTTTCACCTCCAAAATAACTCTAGGTACAGCTTCTCCTCTGGCTCAGGTCATCACCATGGTGACCTCTCAGAGAGACTCCTGGAAAAGCTAGTAATCTTTCTCAAATGCCTATCTGGCCATTTCATTTTTCTGTTTAAAATTACCCAGCACTCTGTCCCCGACCTTGCCTGCTGGATGGCCTTCTTGACCACAGGTGGTCATTTAGCACCGTCTGCGCCTCGTCCCCTCTGTACAGTCCGCACTCCTTTTACATTCCTGCTCTTTTAGTTTTCTGGAAGTACGCTCTTTGGGACTTGACACCTGTTGGTTTTTCAGCGTATTTTTTCCTTAGTTCTTTAACCTTTACTCTTTTTTCAGGTCTCAATTTAGACACTTCTTTCTCAAGAAAGCCTTGCTGGCCCCCTTCCCACCTAACAAGTTATATGCCTTTCCTACACACCCTCATAGGATCGTTACACTTATTTGGAATTGTGATAGTTAGATTGTTTGTCAAATTGTCACACTCCGTGTGAGCATGGAGTCTGTCTTCTGAAGCATCATGAGAATTCCTACCACCAAGTAGAATGGCAGTCTCCAAGATACCTAGGACCAAGCAGAATACCAGGGTTTTAACTTTGTCGAACAAGCGTGGTGACTGTCTTCTTTACGTCTTGTAACATTGATAGTGAAGTCTCAGGAAAATAGCAGACACCATGAGAAGTCGAGACGTTACTATGCTGCCCGTCTATGCTCTAATCAATAAAATATCACACTGCATTGATATTTTCACAACCAGTTCAACTTTCCCTTTGCAAAATTTCTCTTGTTTCAAATGTCCATCCAGATCAGGGGCACACGTCTTTTTCTTGAGGTTTTTTTTTTTCCTTCTTCTTTTTGATGATGGTGTGAGGTGATCGGCCCATGTGGAGGGAACTGCTCACAACTGGGCATCACCTTGTGAGGAAAAAGGGGTTAGGGCCTTTTAGGAAACATGGCTGAAGGCAAAAATGAGATTTAGTCGTCACCTTTTTCTTCAAAGTGGGTTTAATAAGTCCATCTCTTCCACATTTAAACATAATAGCAACAGCAAGCTACTGTTACTGTTTAGATTAAGATATCATAATGAGTCTTTGTGAACAGTGAAGTTTCTATTTATTGCACTAATGCAAAATGTTTCTTTCTGAGAAAGGAATATGCATGTTCTTAATAGTGAAAACTTACAATGCATTGTTTCCATCTGTCTCCTTAAAAAGATGGAAAATTAAGAAAAAATACTCTGTGATGAATAAAACAGGGGCATGTAACCAGTCAAGGGATGTTTGGGGAGGTCACCTGACACCAGCAGGTGTCAGCAGGTCACTGTGTATTTAAGTAGGGGGTGGAGCCTGCGAACTTGTTGGTGTTTTCTAGCTTTCTTTGTCCATCTTGTCCTCCCCAACTTTTCATTTCCTTGTCTCCTTGCTTGGTACAATTCATTTTCTCACTTATGCATTCCCTGGTCTATTAAAATTTAAATTCACTTCCACCACTATCATTCTCTTTATCTCTGTACTGGCTTATTCTACCTAGCATATGTATTCTGTTTGTTATCTACCTCCTTCCATAAAATGCAAGCTCTTTGAAGGCAGGCATTGTTGACTGCTTTGCTCACTATGGTGTTACCAGTGAGTAAGAAAGGGCTGTGATAATGTAGTTCAGGCCAAGTGCACAACCATAAAGTCTAGTCGAATGGCCTAGAACTTCGCTTATGGCTGGCCCACAGTGTTTTGACCCTCTTTTGTCCCATCACTAACTTTTTGATTGTATATTGATTTTATTTTTCCTTTGTTCTCATTTCTCAGATAAATAGTTCAGATGATGTTTCTGCATTATACTTCCCTTATTACTTTTCAGTTTCTCTGTATTGCCAATATTTCTGATCTGTAAAAGAAATAGAAGAGGGAAAAGATGTACACAGATAGATACAGAGATGGAGATAAAGATATAGCTATAGGCAATTACCTTTATTTTTTTTTCCAAAGGTTTGGCCAGTACTGGTGGCTCATGCCTATAATCCCAGCACCTTGGTAGGCAAAAGCAGGAGGATTGCTTGAGACTAAGAGTTCAAGACCAAACTGGTCTACATAGCAAAACGTTGTTTCTATAAAACATAGAAAGTAGGCTGGGTATGGTTGCTCACACCTGTAATCCTAGTACTTTGAGAGGCTGAGGCAGGAATGCTTGAGGTCAGAAGTTCTAGTCCAGCCTGAGCAAGAGCAAGACCCCATGTACACACACACATACACACACACACAAAAAAAAAATAGAAATGTTAGCTGTGCATGGTGGTGTATACCTGTAGTCTCAGCTACTTAGGAGGCTGTAGCAGGAGGCTTGCTTGAGCCCTGGAGTTTGAGGTAGCAAACAGCTATGATGACACCATCGTACTCTAGCCAGAGCAATGCAGTAAGACCTTGTGTCAAAAATACATGCATAAATAAGTGAATAAACAATTTAAAAATAGGCCAGGTGTGGTAGTGTACACCTGAATTCCTAGTTCCTCAGAGGGAAGAGGCAGGGAGATCTTTTGAGCCAAGATGTTTCAGGTTGCAGTGAGCTATGACGGTGCCACTGCACTCCAGTCTGGGTGATGGAGTGAGACCAGGTCTCCGTATCAAAAAGAAAATACAGACAAATAAAAATAATCTAACGGCCTATATTAACCTTGATTTTATTGTTTACATGTCAGTTTGAACATTGAAGCGATCCTGTACTAATGTGCATACATCTCCCCCTCCCCACCACAACATGCCCATATTAGTAGGCTCTGCTTTCTCTAAAAAGCTGTGCAAAAGGAAATCAGATGCATTTTTTTTATTAAACAACTACATGATAAATGAGCCAAAGAAAATCGTTTGAAAAATGTCCATACTATTCACAGTGAGTAAACTTGTTTTTTTTCCCCAATCAATAGTACGTATTTGCAGTTTTATTTTTCATATTGTTCAATAATTACTAACAATAGGTCCTAAAAGTAGGCATACAGAATTGGAAAGTCATTCATGATGCAGACACTAACAAGCTACTACCGATCTTATCTGTGTTTTATTTTTCAGTGTAATTAGGCATATAGTATATGTGGTCTTATGTCATGAGATCCTTTTGAATTAATGTAAACTGTGAAGGTAGCTATATGTGATAAAATATTGGTCTGGGACTCAACATTTATGATCATACATAGCTCGTAACGGTTAGAGAGGCTTGAGTGTTTTTACATCTCGCTGATTTTATTAGAATTCTTAAAAAATTTATTCAAACAAATGTAAATAGCAGAGGAGACATTTCTATGGTATTCCCCGTACCTCCAGTTAGACCATACCCTAACACACTATGGATCTGAAGAATCAATTTATATCATCATTCATGCTTCATCAGAGCCTTCTGAGAGCCTCCACAGTGCAGGCTAGCCATGTTGGAGCAAATGATGTCTTTATCACAGCTTCTGATCATCGCATTATGAAGCAACTTATTTCCACCAATCTGTAATGCAGTTTGTCAATCAAGTGAGGTGAAAATATATGATTAAGTTCTATCTGTGTCGTGAAAAAACACACCTTATACTGCAAGCTCTGGATTCTTGTTGCTAAAGTTAACAGAAATGAGTTCTACGCAAGGACAAGAGATTAAGCTTTGGAGCTAAAATTAACTTCAACTGTAATTTAATTTGTTTAACATGAACTTTCTCATTATTCTGATTTTATACAAAGACCTTCAGCTAGTAATAATTTTTTAAATTTTATATTAAAACGCCTTGCCTGCTCCCTGTTTGTACAGAGTCTTTGCTGTCACTCCATGTTTTGTGATATTGTCTTTACTGCTTCATGAAGAAATGTGTTTAGTGTGCTGGCTGCACCTGCCATTACAGAGTGGTTGGGAGTGGTGGGAAGGATTAAGAGGATCTATTGAAATAGCTGTAAGAAAGGCATTTTTTACTATAAATCATCTCATATATACATATATATGTACACACGCTTACACATACATGCCAGAGATGATTTTTAAACATGTATATGATTTGATTCTGAAATGAATCGGTTTCATATCAGCTTTTCATCAGTCCAACATGGATTCTCTTAATAATTTTTATAGCCTATTAATATTGTTATATTCAATATCATATACTTGATGCATTTGAAAAGTAATAATTATAAAAATTCAAAATATACCCTTAAAGGTCAAATAACCTTAAAATGTTCTTCTTTTGAAATAGCAACAGTATTGAGTTTTTCTTCTAAGCATACTACTTAATTTTCTATAGATCATACTACACTTTTAGGATAATTATGATTAATAGTATAAATTAAGAAGAAGGGCACTAACCAAATACTTTTTTTTTCCAATAAAAGATAGCAAATACTCAAGGATTTTTGTATATTTTATTCCTGTTTCCTTTTCTAAAAATTTTCTTTGAAAGAAATAATTACAAAGAGAAAATAAAAGTTGTATATATAACCTATCTGCATATTTTGATTATTTGTTGTGTTAGAAATATCGCACTATATTTTTTATTATGTATAATTGGATTTTTTGTAATTATTGAAGTAAGATCAAATTCTTAGCTTAACATGAAAATATTCTAAGCAAATACTACCTTTATGACATGTATCTAAATTAATGAATTGAATTTTAAAAGTAAAAAAATCCATAGCGCCAAACAAAGAAAAAAAATCTCTATTGTATTAACTAACCTAAAAATTAGATTTTTTTCTACTTATAAATTAAAAAATTGATGACTATAAAGAAAATATTTATTTAGAGTCATCAGTATGTGTTCTGGCATGCAACTTTTTATAATACCTGTGTGCAGGAAGATGTATTTTAAATATGTATTTTTAAATGGAAGAGTTTTGCTTTCTAAGCTTCTTTTCAAAAATTTCCAAATTCATGTTTGAATTCACAGATTCCGTATCTTACAGGGGTACTAGTGAATCTTTCTAAAAGCAGAGTATGAATGTCTTGACTCAATAACTAAGAAAATGGCATGAAGGTTATGTTAACCAGTTTGATGAGAGTATTTCAAAATGTATATGAAAACACCACACTGTGGCCGGGCGTTGTGGCGGGCGCCTGTGGTCCTAGCTACTTGGGAGGCGGAGGCAGGAGACTCGCTTGAGCCCAGGAGTTGGAGGTTGCTATAAGCTGTGATGCCATGGCACTCTACCCAGGGGGATAGCTTGAGGCTCTATCAAAAAAAAAAAAAAAGAAAAGAAAACACCACACTGTACCCCATGATTTCATTAATGTA